>JAQFXU010001264.1:0-31527 GCA_034693705.1 Spatulosminthurus flaviceps
TAGGGCTGTTAAAAACGTTGTGTAGGTAATAACTAAGGATAATCATATGGTGGTAAAGCTCCGTAACTCCTATCCCTCTGGCTTCCTTAATTTATTAACTCTTGAAAACAAACCTAAGCTCATGAAAGATATAGATATAGGAATGCAGGCGATAGGCCTCCTGACTTTAATTATTTCAATATAAATTCCCATGTCAACAGACTGTTAATTTACAATCGCGAACACACACACACACCATGCTTATTTGTGTACTCAATTTCACCCTTTTCTCTCTCTCTCTCTCTCTCCCGTGCTACAACTTAATAAACTGAGAATCTGAGGTTAAAACTTTCTTCAATTTTCTTCCGTCTCTCAATCCAATAATAAAGTTTCAAAAATATTCAAAAGTATTATTTACCCAAGCTTTCCTAATTACCACCAGTTTATATCTATATACTTATTATCCCACGCTTATGTGATAGGATTTCCCACAAGTAACAATTCTTCCTACATATGTTATACGTAACTAGTATGGAAATACATACACTCTTGCTTTTGTTTGGGATTTAACCTTAATTGTTTTGAACAAAGTGTGTGTGTGTGTGTGTGTGTGTGTAGGGTATATAAAAATGATATGAAATATAAAAGCATTAGAATAAATACAAATAATATGTACTTCCTGAATTTCCCTATATTTACTATAATACTCACGTGAGCCAGTCATAATTGTAAAGTTCCTACATAGTTTGATGAACTCTGACCTGAATGCATATTCTATAGAAAAGACGTCGATGCAATTATTAATATCCTCTTCTTATTTAGCGTGTATTTGAAGGGACGAAAATTGAAGATGGGACTGTGTAGTTTTATCTCTCCCCAACCTCTCTATATTACTATATAGTAAAGTGGACGAAAGAAAAAGCTTTTTTTTTCTGTCATTTATATATGCACATTTGAAAAGACTGAAGAAGAATCCTTATACTGTAAGTAATTGTCATGTGAGGACAAACTTTCACGTCGTTTGCAAATGCAACTCTTGAAAAAAAAATTTTCTAGCTAAAAGAATAACTCACCCTGTTGCATACGTAAGTTGTAACTTTGTGTGTATATGCATTGAAAATCTTGTATATAAAACATGTATACGATGACATATATTTTTTTGAATATCTCAAAGAGACAGTTGGAGTATAGTACAAAGCCTGTGTTTTGTCCCCCCTTGAAAATTAAAATGCAAGAATGATGCGACATTTAAGACGTGAAAAAGTTGATTACTTTATTGTTGTGAGGATGGTGGCAAAAAAATCTTCGTTGATATTGATCAAAAAAATTAAGTGTACCGGTAGAACTATTGTGGGCCATATGACAGTGTTGGTAGATTTGGAAAAAAAAATCCCTCGATTGTAGTAGATTGAGATGCGTTAATGGTAAACGTGAATTTATTTCCCTACTATAATGCCAGACCGCTATATTATTTTGATTTTATACTAAATTAATGTGTCGATGGATTTGCTACAACGATTGTTCTAAAAGTACTGCTGATGATGGTTTGATGACCGAATTATTTCCCAGGGATTTTCCCTATATTTGATTTTGTCAGATGTATTCTGTCAAAGCTTATTTACCTAGACGTGAAATGATGTATGGTTTTTCCTCTCAATGTTTTTTTTCCTTTGCTTTCGGACAGATTTTCTAGTGTAAGGTTGGGCATGCTTTTGGTATTGGGGCCAAGATTCTCACGTTTAGGATGACGGTTGCATGATGATCGAATTTGTATTCTGAGTAGGTTTGTAATTTTTTTCGGCACGGCTGTAATAGTAGTACAAGCTTGGTTAGGAACTTGCTTTTGAGTGAAAATTGTGTGTGTGTATTAAAAATGTGACATTAGAATAATATTAGTAGGGCCTGTCTTGAGGATTTGCTGGGACGATAAAATGGTCAATAGGTTTTGGGGAATAAAAATTTTTCTATTCATATAAAAAAATGAAGGGTTTTTTGCAATGCACTCGTACATATTCATAGGGTGAAGGGTTGGTTGGGGTGAGGATTTTGGCAAAGGAAGGTTAAAGAATTGCACTGGCAAAATGATTATTGTATTATTGGGGAAATGGGAATAATTTCATGCAGATCGTGAATAGATGGTGGATTAAATTTGTGGGGAATATACATAAATATGCATATAGATTCTTTACTCGGGCAATATTGATACTCATATTTTATGTAGGTGGTTACTATTTTCTCTATGTATATAAATCTCTTTTTCTTCTTTTTTGTGGCTATACACTTTTCTATATGGTCACAAATTCACAATCTAATTATTCCTGTCTGTTTTTTCTCCTTCGCCTTTATCTCTAAAAATTTTATTCGTCATGAAAACTTATTCTTACTCTCTGCTGTAATATTTTATCCATTCATAATAATGCACGTTTCTTCATGGTCTTCAGTCTTGATTACTCGCCTATTTTTTTCTCTCTCTATACTACTATACACTACACTATTTTTATGTACTCTGTGTATTACCCCTCTCATTGCAAAACATATTCTAGTTTTGATTTTTTCCCATTTAATTTTTCTCTATTCAATTCTCCGTTAGTACTGAATGTGGTCATAAGATTTGTATTCTCAAGAGAGAATAAATCCTGCTGAGATTTGATTTCCATTTCACTTTTTCTCTTTTTTTGTTGTTGTGTCTGGATAATTTTGAAAGTAAAAGTATCAATTGGAGGTTAACCATTTGTATAATTTTTGTTGAAAGGTAACGAATTTAATTAACGTTGAATGAAACATTTCTTTCGTTTTTAATTTTTGCTATTTAAATACATAGGGATTTATTTTTTCCGAGATATATAGATACTTGACCACATGTAATAATTCTTTTAGACTTAAATTCTGAGCTCTGTGGAAGTAAAAATCTATTTAAAAATTTCGGGAGAATTTTCAAATTTCTATATTTAATTTTTTTCCAAAATGTATTTTGTTTTGAAATCTCGTACTATACAAAAACACACGTAATAATTGCATGAGATTCAGCACTTAGTACACCTTCCTTCTTTCTATCTCTATCACAGAACTTTCCCGGGTGACCAATATGGGAGCCACCACGACATTTTTTGGTGGGGACAGAGGCCGTACCCGACCTGTCGGTCTTTTGACCACCACCATGGGCTCCTTTGTCACATCTGGCACGACTACCGAATACATCACCAAAGTCCTTGCTACTTACATCAAAGGCACCTACGCACGAATTATTTCTACCAGCTCACGGATTTACCATGCCATCCCCACCGACGGTGTGGATATGGTTGATGCTATCAAACCCACAGGTTTTATTGCATCTACTGTCACAAATGAAATCAACGGCTATGCTACTACCGCTCACACCACTGACTTCTACCGAACTTACATTGACGGAACCTACGCCCAGCTTGTTTCTAGCTACTCCAATGTACACTATCCACCTTGGTACACAGATAAAATTGTTGCTACTGCCGTCCCTAATCCAAGTCCTTCCGATGGACCACGTGAACCCATTTATGCTACTCCGGTAGTAGAAGAAAAAGAAAAGACATTACAATCCGAATATTTATTTGAAGATCCGAATGCGAGAGTCAAAACTATTATTGTACCTACGCGAGTCGTCCCCTCCTCTCAAAATACCCTCTTGCCTGAGAATGTCCGTGGAAGATTTGACTCCAGTGGGAAAAATATTGTAGCTGAGATTGGAGTAATTGAGGACCAACAATCTCAACTTAAAGGATTCCGTCCAAATAATCATAAGGATTCGGAAGTGAAGGTGACGGGGACTCATGGGAAATTCGTACATTCAGATAATCTTGCTGGAGACGAAACTACTTACAATGTATTCACGGGAACTTATGTTCAAAATTCCAAGACATTTTTATTTTTCTTTGGTAACACCGTCATTGATCCTTCCAAGACCGTCCTCGCTCCTACCACATCCATTCAAATTGAAAATGGACCTCCACAAGGCACCAACGTTGTTCTAGATATGAACCGAAATTTGAAGGTTATTGTCCCACAAAATAACGAACGAATCCCAATTCAAGGCTCAATTGAAGGGAAACAAATGGAAGGTGTTTTGGTAGAAATTGAGTCATCTGAGCCAGGAGATTATATCACGGTGGATGGTGCTCGTCAGCAAATTGACAATCGTACCCCCAGCGATCCAAGAATTGATCAAATTACAGTTACGTTGGGTAAAAAGGAGGAAATTTCCACCACAACTTCCAAATCCGCTAAAAAAGTTGAGGATGAGAATGAGATCCCGACGGGTAGGAAAGTTCCGGAAGGAATTCAACCATCTTCTGCTAAACAAATTAGTCTCCCTACCTTCACCGTTGGCCAGGATAACTACGAGCCGGTGTACGACACCACAGTTGCCAGTCTTGAAAAAGATCCTTCAGAATTGAATGGGGGCTCCTCCAATGATAAGAAAAAATCCGCTCCTGTCTTCCAACGACCAACTTCCAAACCCGCTTTGGCTGTTAATCGACCCCCTGCTGCCCTTGCCTATAGAAGTCACCGTGCCTTCGTTGACCTTGTGGATTCGGAAAATGATTTACAAAGTGCTGCCTCTACCGGTCGTGCCACAGTGACTTACGTAGGATTTGCGGATTTCACTACCACCGTGGGAAATACTGTGATTATTTTCATGCCACGTACTAAAATTGTTGAGGCTATCCAGGCTAGCTCAACTCAATCTCCTACTGTTGAGCCCACAAGATTTGTCTATCACACTACAACTGAAGAAGCAGAGGAGGAAGTTCCAGTGGTACTAACCTCAGAGAAACCTATTGTGGAGGAAGAACCTGAGCAACGTACGACTACCACCACAACCTCTAGTACCTCCACCACACAAGAACCTCCTCCAAAAGAAAAAATCAATGTTTTGACCACCACCCCCAAATCTAATGAAGAAGTAATTGACGATTCAGATGTAGTTGCTCCAAGTGAATCCACTACTTTAATTTCTGGAACCAAAACCGTCTTCGTTGGTCAATCTAATGAGCCAAGTGTATCTTATGAAGCGGAGCCTACACCCCAATTACCATCTTCATCCATCCTTGTGTCTCCATCTCCAACCCGTAAGACTATCTTCCCTTCAAGATCCCGCTTTGTCCCGAAGCATCTCCAGCATTTACAATCCTCAAGAGCTTCCTCGTCTTCAAGCCCTGAACCTGAATTGACACCATCCTTTGTACCACAAGAACCTCTGAGCAGTGGAATCTTTGCCACTGCCACTACAGCAATTTATCAAACTGATAAAATGAAACCTACTGGTCTCATCAGCTCCATTGCCAGTTCCATTGTTCGGGATCAAACTACTACCATGTTTACCACATTGGTGTACGGAACCTATATTAAAGATAGTTACGCTCAAGTGATTAAAAGTACTTCCACTGTTTTGAAATCCTCACCAAGCAGTACCAGGGCACAAGGTCCAGCATACACTGCCATCAGAGCATCTAAAACTAGAAGTTCGAAGACTAATGTACCTTCCACTGCTATTGTCACCTATGAAGTGACTACCACGGAACATACTACGGAAGACGATGTCACAACGGAGCCAAACATTGTTTTGCAAAAACAAACCGAAAGAGTTGAAACCAGTACTAGCACCAGCACCACCACAACCGAGTCATCGGGTAGAAAGCCTGAGGAAGAAGAACCCGAAACAACTACTGCCAGTGTAAATGCTGATGATGAGTTTGATGAGGTCGTCACCACCACAACCTCTTCCTCGTCCTCTACCACCCCCAAAGCTGACGCTGAGAATGAAATTGAGACTGGAAGGAAAGTCCTGGGACGTCCACAGGAACAAGTGCTTGTGAGTGCAGACAAACCAGGGGAAGATGTAGAGCCTTCTGAAACACAAGGGGAACATGATGATGACCAAACCATTTACATCACAAGGACTGTGCCAACAACACTCTACCGTACCTACACTTACTTCACTACCTTTTTCATTCCCAATGAGGATTCCACCATTACCTCGGTGACTTCCAGGGAGGAAACAAGCACGGCTGTGGGAGTTATAAAGAAAACATTTACTAGCCTTGTCCCAACCGCATCTGAGTCCCTTGTCACGGAGACGGTTGAAGGGTCGGTGAAACCATCCAAGAGTGCGGAAGAGGAGCAAGTTGATCCTTCCAGTGTTCGTGTCTTTTACAAGACCTTCTTCACAACCTACACCTACTTGACGACTTTCTTCACCGGTCAAACCAGTAGCGTCTCCAGTAGGGAAGAAGTTGTTTCTGATATTGTCACTCTGACGCAATCTGCCGGGAAATCATCCACACCAACCTCATCTATTAAGATTGAGCCTACCGCCAGCGAATCTCTTCATTCTCATCATCTTAAATCCACCATCGTCCGGGCCCCTGTGAAACAAGCCTCAGCATCTAGATCCGGTAAATTCTCAGTGATCCGAAGATCTAAAATTGCCTCTCGAACTCCCGCTTTGTCATCATCCTCGGTCGTTCCGACACGTGAGCCTGAGCCATCCTCATCTGAAGTGGAGGTTGAACCAACGGCTGCCGCTGCTTCCGTTACTGCTACAGTCTACAAAACGTTTTTCACAACTTACACCTACTTCACTACTTTATTCAATGGGGAGGACACTTCTATTAAGAGCCGAACAGAAGTGATTACAAATGTAGTCCCTACCGTTACAAGAATTGATGCGTCTTCCATCGTTCCGGACGTCAGGGCCACTGATGAGTCCGAATATACTGAAGAGGATGAGTCGGATCAGAAGCAATTGTCTTCTTCCGTCTCACCTGCCGGAAAAGAAACCACATTTTACACGACCTATACCTATTTAACTACATTCTTTAAAGATGGTACGGAATTCCACAAGAGCTCATTAGCGACTTACACCAAGGTTCAAATTGGGGATAATGTTATCCGCTCGGGCTTAGTTTCAAGTCCGGGTAAAATCGAGCCTACTAAACTTTCGGGAAGGAACGCTCCTAGAGCATCTGCCTCTGTAGTTGCTCATGATGATAATGATGATGATGATTTGAATGAAGTTGGTAGTCACTTGAGTGAGACTAGCGAGACTACCGTGAGGGATACTCAAAATGAGGAAGTAACCACCGAGCCAAATCACTCCGATTATTATGAATTGGATGCATCGGAAGGCACAACTCTAAGATCCGTTTATGATGAAGAAGAATCGAAGTCAACTAGCTCTGGCTCAGATGATAATGAAGTTCATAGCACACCTGAAATGAGAACTTATTTCACTACCTTTACTTTCTACACTACTTTCTACAAGGGTGGATCCTCCACTGTATCCAGCAGGCTGGAGACAGTTACAAATGTTGTCAGTGACGCTCCAGAAGCTACAGCCGAAGCTGAGGCTATTACTGCGGAACCAACTTATCCCATCACATATTACACCACTTTCACCTACTGGACCACTTCTTTCCATGATGGCACTCCAATAGTTACTAGTCGGGAAGAAACGGTCTCGAATGTGGTTACTCCTGGCGTGGATGACATCGCTCCTTCTTCCAGTCCTAGTGCGGACAGTCAAGTAACGGAAGTGTCCCCAACTTCCACTGCCGATGTTGAACTTACCACTCATTTCACAACTTATACCTACTACACGACATCCTACCTCAAGGATGAGACTATTGTTACTAGCAGATTAGAAACTGTTACGAATGTTGTAACTGGAACTCCAGGAGCTGAAGTTACAGCTACGGCGGCAGGAAGAGCTGTTGGTTCCATCAAGCCAGAAATCTTATCAAATGAACAACTTCAATCGGATGATGATTATGATTTGCCAACTGGCCTTTTGTCTACCATTGTTTCCTCTGAGGTTGTCGATCAAACTACTACAGTCCACTCAACGGATGTGTATGGAACCTACATCGATGGAATTTATGCTCAAGTCCTTGAAAGTACATCGGAACTTATCAAGCCCACGGCTAGTTTGGAAACTTCTTTTGTTCAAGGTGCTACCGAGACCCCAACGGGCTTGGTTTCTGTAAACGAAGGTAAAACGGTTGATGGAGATGGTCTTGCAACAACTTTCTACACAACGAAAGCTTTCGGAACTGTCATTGACGGAAGTTATGCTCATGTCCTGGACAAGACTTCCAGTGTCCATAGAAATCCAGAAGCTAGTTTGGAACCATCTGAGAATATTTTGAAAACAGGCTTAGTACGTGTTGTGGATGGTTCATTAGTTGAGGGGGAATCCACTACCTACTACAGTAGCAAGATCTTGGGAACCTTCATTGAAAATCAATATGCTCAGGTTATTGAGAGCACTTCCCGTATCGTAGTAAATCCTACAAGTGCTGAGGACGTTACAACAACTAGTCCATCTCGATTGGCAGAACTTGAGGGCTCGGAAGACACAACGGAAGAGATTCCAACCACTACAGCTAAAACAGAGGAAGAAGATAAGGATGATAAGAGAGGAGGTTTAAGGAGATTCCCTGCTAATAGAAGCCGAGGATCAAATAGACTCCAATTCACTGCTTCTTCGAAATCCTTTACTCCTTTGATCACTCCATTCGCCTCCAGAAGTCGTCCTGCTTTCGCTCCCAGACGAAGACAATCAAGTGCCATTGTAGTAAGTCGTACGGATGTAACTCCTACCGTCACAGCTACTCTGGCTGCAGGCACTACCAGTAGAAACACTTTCGCTAACCGTCGTCGTCCTGGATTTAGTAGAGGCGGCTCAGATGGAGATTCGACCACTCCAGCTTCATTGAGTAGTAGCACTGTAGCAACTCAAGAAGCTACTCCTCGATTACCAGCGCGATCCAGATTTGCTCGTCCAACTGGATCCTCAGCTAGACCCGCTATCTCTGGATCTAGTATCAGTCCGACAGGAAGCTCAAGTCGAGGTGGTGCTTTCGGTGGTAGCTCCTCAGGTTCATCCCGAAGCAGGGGATTTAGCTCTCGTGGAGGATCTTCAACAATTGGTTCTCGGGGACGTGGAACTTCCTCCGCTGGATTTTCTCGACCAGGAGCAACATCATCAACAGGCAGTAGCGCAGGCTTCCGTGGTACTGTAAGCAGTCGATTTAATCCACGTGGTAGGTCCACCATCGCTCCATCTGCAACACAAGTCACAACAGTGAAACCAACTACTCAAGTCTCACCTCAAGAAGAAGAGTATGAAATCATTGAGTATGAGTACGAAGAACCAGCTAGCAGTAGTAGCACAACGGAGGCACCAAAAACCACGACTAACAACAGATTTGGTGGAGCTAATCGTTTTAGATTGAACGCCAGATTGCCCACTCCAAACGCTCCAAGCACTACCCCTACATCTCCAAGGATCACTCCAAGGAACAATCCTCTAGTGAGAAGGAACGGTTTTACAAAGCCCACTAGACCCACGCCCTCTACGAGAGGTACAACTGCCGCCGAGGAAGAAGATGAAACTAGCCAAGATATTGCGGCACCTGCCAGAACAACTCCAAAACCAAGACCTTCCTTTGGTAATCGTGGTCGAACAACCCTAGCGCCACCTACCACCACCACCACAAGGCGGACCTTTGCTCCCAGAGTCCGACCAAGTAACTTCCCGAACAAGGGTCTAGTCCGACCCGCACCAACTCGATCAACCTCCACAGAAAAGCAAGAGGAGGATATCGGCGAACTTGAATACGAAGAATCCAAACACTATCCCTCAGCAAATGCAACTGCCCCAGCTGGCAATGACAAGGCTGTAGCAGCTGAATCCGTTCTTTCAGCTGTTCGCGTCAAAGCTCCAGAAGGTTTTTCAGGGCCCAAACAATCTAATAGTCAGGATACAGAGCAGGTGGACGACCTCTTGGATAGCGGTTCGGAATTCTTCATGAATATTGTGCCAGCCCCCTACGAATCGTATGAGTACTTGGCTGATACAGATGAGAACTACTCAGATAATAGTCGATTGCTGAGACGAAGTCGCAGGCAAGTAGATTTTGCTTCTAGAACTCGAGGTAGTTTAAGATCTAATTTTAATAGACGTTTAAGTAGCCGTCAGGCCAACTCACGTTCCTCTCCTTCTTATTATTCAGACTATGATGACTATGACCAACCTCAACAACCTCCCTCGACTGCTGCCCCGACAACTAGTACACCTCGCGGTAGTAACCGTTTTCGTGGACGCATACAACCAACCTCGACTTCTAGACGTACACCTTTTACTCTTACAAACTCTGACACTTTACGCTCACCCTCCCCCTCTACTAACACTAACTCTCGCACTTCTACCTTTACCCGACGTAATCAGTCACGTTACCAAAAACCTACAGAGGCTCCTACTACCTCCCGCTCCTCCTCCCGTTTCCGCTCCCGCTACCGTCAAACGGAAGCTACAACCACCAAAGCCCCCTCCCGTGGTCGCTTTACTTCTCCCAGTAGAAGTCGTGGCACCTCCACCTACGTTGACCGTAACCGTTATGACACTGTAAAGGACGATGTTGAGGTCCCTAATTCCTTTGAATTAGGTACCATCACCGTGACACATTACTTACCTGCTGAGACTCAAATCCCTGTGAAAGACCCCCTCGGGAAAGTGACAGAGTACAAGACCATTCTGACTCCTAGTGCTTCGAAAGAAGTCCTAGCTCCTTTCCAATACTCCCGTACTGAGTACCTAGGTTCTCCTGTCCTTGTCCTCCAGTCCGAGGTCACTTCCACTCCTTCATTTGGAGTGACGGAAGTGACTCGTTTCATTATCCGTGAGTCTTCGACCACTAGTGTAACCTTCACTCCAACAACAATACGAGGCCGTAAGACCTCCTTCTCTCACATCGTCCCGAGCACTGTCTACTCTGTAGAACCTGTTGTGAGTACTGTGGCGGCTAATCCACTAACCGATCAGAATCAACTAACCAACCTGCTTCTTAACCAACTCTTGGGTAACCTAAATCTAAACCCAGCTAACTTGCTTGGCTTGAAGCCCCAACAAAATCCCCAACAATTAGCTGACCCTGCATCTCCAATTACACAATATAACACAAAAACCACCTCTTACGTAACTACAGTGACAGACTTCACATCCACCATCCTACCCATCACACTACACGGTAAATTCATCAAAACCACCATCGTCGAGAGCTCCACACACGTCATTACAGCCACAGAGTTCATCACAGAGTCCACGGTGATCAGTCCGACCATGATGAACCTCATCCAGGCACAACCCACACTAGGTAATGGTTTCAATCCTGCCCTTCTTCAAGGTCTACTCCAGCAACAACAACAACTCCTCTTACAACGACCACAACCACAACTCCCCATTCTCCCCACACAACCCGCTCTTCTCCCACAATTACTACAATTACAAACTCAGAATCCCTCCCTTCCCTCCAATCTCCCCGACAATAATAGAAATAAAGAACCTGAACAGCAACAACGCGAAGAGTCAAAGCAAATCATTGAGAAACCTCCAGCACCTAAGAAACCGGAGTACTCAGTTGTTACTTTGTATGTCTCTGGTAGGAATCCAGGGGAATTTAGCAGTATTTTACAAACTGTCCCCATTGACTCCAGTAAAAAGAAACGAAGTGCTGACTACAATGATTTACCTCCTGTTAATGTTCAGCCTACTCAGGCTAATTCCTATTCATTTATTAATGTCATCCCTACTCAACTGGATTCCTCCCAGGGAGAGTTTGAACTTCCGGCTGGGTATTTTTCTTATAGTGAGGTTGATGAAAAAAATTTATTTAATAGTAATAGTAATAATAATAATAATTATTATAATAATTATAATCCTGCTTACCTCCCTCAAGATGTAGACGATAGTTACTCCTTGAGTAATAACCCCAATGCTAATAATCATCAAATGTCGTTCAAACCTACTCAGAGTTTGGACAGTGTTCTGGGCGATATGTCAAACTTGTTGAATAGTCAAAGCGTCTCTTACGCATAATTTTTTTTGTAGTTCAATGTATAAAAAACTCTTGCAATTTTACAGTTTTTTTTTTAAAATCAACAATTTAATAATTATCTACAATAGATAAATGTATAATGTTTTTTACATAAAAAAGCAACAACAGCCTCTTGGTTATGATGAGACTCTGGGGGTAAATTAAATTAAAATATATACGTTTATAGTACGTAAGCCTGCATTATTCCAAGTAATATTATTTCCCAATTTTGATGTAATTGTACATTTCTTTAAAAAACATATCCAAATAATAGTAGCACTACGTAAATATACTAACGTTATTATATACGTATATTCACGTACAGTAGGCATTATTAATTTACAAAATAATAGTAATAATAATAATATTTTTCTCTTCGAAATCCCTACATTATACATTTTCCTTGAAAAAATTATTTTATTGCTTCTGTTTTTTAGCGTAATATTTTTTTAGAAAGGTATTTAAAAAAAATACCTGTGGATTTATATGTTCCGGCCATAATGATTTTATAATTACAGCTGTAGAAGAACAGAAGGATGCCTTAAATAATAATAAGAACTCAACGTTGTACAAAGGGTTTCTTAGTGTTAATTTTTCAAGTGAAACTGTCGAGATTAAACTAAGGCTCTTGCTTAGATAAATTAGCTAATATCCCGAAGTATACTGTAGGTTTTTTTCTTGTAAGTTAATAATAATTTTTGTATATTATTTTCTTGTATTATTATTATTATTATTGTATTGTGTACTTTATATCGCGTTCTTACATGCAACTTAAATTGTATTGGTACAGCTACTTAATTTTATATATTGCATTTATAGTGCAATCCTTTGATAATGTTATTTTTAGTTTAATCATAATTTCTTAGGAGCACATTTATTACTATGTATTTGTAGCATGCCTTTTTACCCTTTTGTTCCAAAGCACTTATTAATCATGATTTTATTTCGTGGAAAAGACATTCAAGATCAAAGACAATCAGCTGCAACAAAATTAATAAGATTTTTTTTACATATTGAGTATAAGTGTGTCATGAAAATTAATCTGAATTGATGCATTCTTTTTTCTACTTTATAATAATTCCAGCAATATTTCTACAATGAAGGAATTTTTTTGTACATTGAAAGGTTGTATATTACTGTTATTGTGTTAAAAAGCGAAATGTACGGTAAATAAACAGAGTTTGTGCCAAATAACCCATTTTGTTTACAGGTAAACTTCCTCTACTCTATCTTTTTTTCTGAGCTTGATTTTTTGTTTGTTTTTTTGTGATTCTTGCACTTTCTGAAACTATCCTTCTTCAAAGACTTGTCTAAAACTGTCATAACATTGAAGCATTTCATATGGGGAAAGCATATATATAGGTTAAGTTACGCATATAATTAAGGCATTTATATCTACCTAGTGTTGTCATGTTTTTGATAATTACTTACGATTTGATCTCCTTCTGATGTGGTACCTCCTTCGTGTCTATCGCTGATTCGCATATTTTTCTCTGAAAATCCTCAATATTGGTGAGTTACTTGTATGTAACGATATTCTTCTGTCTTTGACTATCTCCAATTTTTTCCAAGATCTTTACTTCCATATTCTTTAAGCTACAATCCAAATACTTTAATAAAAACCTGGATAATTTTTTTCCGATATTAATTGACGATAATATAAATAATGCAGGTACAGGGAAACTCGTCCATGTGAAAATGAAATTTAATTCCCCGGGGGGAACAATAGAAGGTTCAGAAGGGGGTGATATCGCAGAGCAACGAGTCATTGGGGGAAGACTGAATATACAGTCGGGTAGAAATTTAGCTACCAAAGTTATGAGTAATGGGGTCGAAGTCATAGTCAAAGGTTAGAATTTCAATATTTTATTATTCATCTACAACAAATGGGAAATTTTAATTTCTCGGAGAAGTGAATTGTAGTGAATGTAAACAAAAAATATTTTTTAACTCAAATCTTTAGGAGATAACACAAATTATATTGGCTATGGGTATGAAAAGACGCCAATAATTGCTCCCATGCCGGTGAGCCCTAAGCCTATTACATTTCCTCCTTCAACTGTCTCACGACAATTTCATCTCGTCGCTCATCCTGGAAAGCCGGTATTTTCACTAAAACAAAAATATTACAAACTATTTCAAATAGTTCCATCGATTTTTGCAACTAATTAACTCATACGAAATATTTAGAGTAATCAATTTAATAAATTTTGGTTGTTGCAAACTTAAACAAAAAATTTAGAATGTGGCCATCGATCATCTCCTCCATTCCATTGTACGATCAGCTACACCGGATATGATTACTAAAACATTGGTTACAACCTTCACCTACATGACCACTAGACTGGAGAATTTAAGTACTCTTGTAACAAGCAGGGAACAGGTACTGCCTCAGTAAAATCAAATAAAGTAGACAAAAAAATGTTGGTATATTTTTTTAAAGGGGATTTTCTGAAATTTAACAAAACAGGTTATTTCAAACGTAGTAACGGAAAAGTTTCGGCCGACTATAGAATACACACCGAATTTGAAGGCTGAACCAAGTTCCATCCAACCATTCTTGGATGAATCATTGTACTCGTCATATTACACTGACACTCTCAGTACAACATACACTTACTACAACACCTTCACAGCTGGTACCATCCCTGTAGTAGTCACTAGTAAAGAGACAGTGTCAAATATCGTTACCATGCCAGCATACTTAATTACCCCTACAATCGGAGACTTTTCTTCCCGAATATTCGAGACAGAAACTTACTTCTCAACGTTCACATTCTCGAAAACATTGGAAGATGAGAGTAGTCGTGTAATCACGACAATGGAAACGGTCACTCAAGTTGTAGTTACAGAAGCCTTGATTCCTGCAACAAGTCCCGCTCCACAAATAACACCCACGATGGTAGAGCCAACTTTAAAAACCATGTTAACAACATTTCTGGACTTGCCTGAGGCTGTGGTTGTTCAAAAGACCCTTTTAAATCACGTACAATCATCGCCCGCTGAAATGGAGTCATTATTAAGTCCTACACTAACGCCACCTACGATCATAGACATTCACCCAGAAGTCCGGGAACCAACATTCAGTAACCATCAGCCTTCTTCAAGTACCTTTGAAACTATCCCTCTACCAACACCTACACCTCTCGAGCCTTCCCTGGCCGAATCGACGGTAGAGGCCGTAACTGAATACACAACCACGAGAAGTCTCGAGCCTGTAATGATCTTCGCCACGAAAACTTACTACACAACTTTCACTTATTTTACCACGGTTTTAGGGGAAGGATCCACCAAGAAAGTTCATTCTCGAACGCAAGTGGCTTCCAAAATTGTTACTGAAGCTTTAACAACAGCTTTTGATGTTGAGTACGTAAATGCTTTGAAAAATTCATACTTAGCTAAGCATTCTACCTTGTTAGAGGTGGCATCACAAGTTACGGAAATCATACCTACGAAAACCGAGTCCGCTATGTTAATGGAGCCAACTCTGGTCACCCAGGCTGTATACCATCCACATTATCCCAAAGATGATGATCAACCAGGAATCTTGGATCCAACGACTCCATCCATAGGCTCGGCGGAACATTACGAAGAGATGAAGGAAGGGATCAGTCACATTGTCCATGTACTTGCGGACACTCAAAGTGATGATTATGAAATCGTATCCCCTTCTCAAGTTCGAGATCCTCTTTATAGTACACTTTTGGCTCCAACTATGGTCTCTCCATTTGATAGCACAACACCAGAGGAAGATTATTCCGACTCAACTACGGATGAAAATACTGGTTACTCTCCTGAACTCAAAATTCAATATACTTATTCTTCCTTAGCACACAAACCAACGCCTCCTCTCCGTAACACTAAGCCTATTAGTTCAACCACCCAAAAAATAATCTCACTTGAAGCTCAGAGTGATGAGGAAACCACAGAAAATATGGTGGATACAACCACCACAGAAAAAACTAAAGGCACGACGAACAAAAAGCCTCTTCTCTCTTCCAAAAGACCTACGATCATAAAAAATAAAATCCAGAGTCCATTTGATGACCCACGCTTCTCCATTATCACAGGACCTCCCAAGTCAGTCATCTACGATGATGAAAATTCTGAATACCGAAATCCAACCACGGAGAAATACTCCGCAACAGATTTCGAAGATATTGGCTCCTACGAAGAACCCATTTATGGAGGTATGAATATCGGGGATATTTCAAGCATTGTAGATGTCTATGTGAGTAGCATTTACTCTAAGGATCAACAAGCTACCAAGAGTAAGTCACCGGCTGAGAATGAAGATGGGCTCATTATAGCGCCATCTATTTTAAACAAACTTGACATGTTCGGTCCAGCCGGAGAAAAGCCAGGGCTTGTGGCGAGTGATCTTTTCGTAACAAAAGTGCCAGCAAATCTCATCAAAGGGGAATCAACCGTCGATCCGACGCAGCAGATTTTTAACATGCTTTCAAAAATCACTGCCGAAGCCCATCATCCTGACTACTACGATGAGATGAAGGAGCATGAAGCTTTCGCGGAACATTACTCGGATGAAACTACCCCCCAATTTGTCTATAATATCTCAACAATTACACCAACAAAACCAGCATTGCCTTTGGATTTGACTACGCCAAGACCAGTCACTAGTGCTCCCACTAAAGGTACAACTACTTCAAAGGTAGTCAGTTCGACAACTAAATTAACTACAAAACTTCCTCCAAGGACTACCACAAAAAGTACCACGACAACAAAACCTACTACCAAAGCAACTACTAAACCACCTCTTGTAAAGATCAGTACAACCACGAGCAAGCAGGCACCGAAAACAAGCGCCACTCCTAAACCCACAACTAAGGCAAGCACCACGACGAAAACTACAACCAAACTCCCGGCAACAACTAAATCCACTTCCACCACGAATAAGTTGGAATTATTTACTACCAGTAAAAATCCTATGACTTCATCCACCACATCTTTTAAGACAACCGCTGCTCCCACAAAATCAACCCCGTCGTTAAATTTGTTTACTCCAGTGGAGCTAAAACTTGGAGACCTTCCCGTGTCTACAACACCGGCACCCAGAAACATCACTGTGTTTTTGTCGGCTCGCTTAACTACCCCCAGTCCCGACAGCTTAGATTCACAGGATGATGATGAAAGTTTTGAGGAGAGCCAAAGCAGTAAGACCAAAGTCTCTACATTTACTCTCACCCAGCCGGATGAGGATGATTCGGTGGTAGTGGTGAGATTAACATCTAAAAAGCCGGAGGATCCTAAATCTACTACAAGGTCAACTTTGAGAACAACTACTTCGAAACCAAGGAAGAAACCTTCGAAGAAACCTTCTGACAAGGATGTGCATCCTAGTGTATATTCATTAGGACCTGTTGATGATGGGGATGGATCGGAATCAGAGGAGGATGAGGACCCAGAAGTTTTTGATGATAAGAGTGAGGGCATAGATTCTGATGAGGCAATCGAGCATCCCTTGGATAGACATCCGCCGATATCCGGACCTGATAACACGGGTCCAAGTAAAACAAGCCTTGGAGCTCCACTAGGTGGCTCTGGGGCTGTGGCAAATTCAGGTACTACTGGTGGCTCACAGATAGTAAGTGCAACTCAGAGTGGTATTAATTGGACCCCTTTACTAAACCTTGGAGCAATTGGTCTTGGTGGATTAGGTGCATCTACATTAACTAAACTGGGCCCTTTATGGAGTACCATGGCTGGTTATATGAAGAGCGCTTTACCTTTAGCAAGTCTGGCGAGAAATGATACGCATTCGAATAGGAATGAACGTCCCTATAATAGAGTTCCTCATGATGAATTTATGTTACATCAATTACATCAACAAGATCAAGGACATCATCCTTTTAACCCTATGGGTCCTAATTTTGTAAAAGTTAGTTCCGGTGTCCCACCAAATATCCACCATGACTCGATCCCTCGTCGTCCCATTTTAACACACGCAAATGAACCCAATTTTCGACCATTGGCTAATCGAGAACCAGAGGAGAATAAAAATAATAATTTTAGGCTAGAGAACATCCCTTGGCCTAATAATAATTTCCCTCCTACGAACAACTACAATTTCAAACCTCCGCATGATCAGCAACCAAATATCTACACTTTGAATGTAAAGCATGGAAATGCACCGAACAGTGGGGAATCTAAGGTTAAGGTGGTTCAAGGAAGTTCCATCAATGCAGTACATCCACCTCAGTCACATCAAATACATAGTGCGGAGAGTGTTGAACACCGTCAACCTCGACCTCCGCCTAGAAGTCAAGATGGACCTGGACGGATCCCTCCGTGGGGTAATCGAGTAACACCATCCAATCCATCCCAGCATCCTCAAACGATACAGGTACAGTCCCATAGTGGAGAAAGGCCATCTCCTCCAGGACCATCAAGAAGCCCACCTCGACCTGGTCAAAACATTATGAATAGGCCATACGAACTTATTCCAGCTTTTATCGATTCCCAGGAAGTAGCTAGTGAGGAGCATATCCACTTCAGTAGACCGGCCAGGCCACCTAGTGTTTTTAACAGTGGAAATGAAAACCAGAATAAACCGCCACTTCGACCTGCTCCAACAAGAAATGAATTCCAATCACAGAGACCACAAGCACCTCCACCTCCTCAGCAGTCTTTAACAAGAAATGATAATACAAGGAAACCTCCACTTCATCATATGGACAAAGTTTACTATAATAATGTAGAGTTAGTAGGTAGCCCTGAAAATCCTTTCTTAACGATTAGCATTGAAAAGACGGAGAGTCCTGTTCCGAAGCCAACTCCATTTTCCCCACCTCGGTCGACTACTAAAATTACATTCTCGTCCCCTGATGGCAGACCTGTTTCATTCTCTCATGGACCTTCTACTCCTCCTCGCCCTCCTCCATTCTCTGGTGAAAGCATGGAGCATGATATGTTCATCCCTCCGCCGAGGTTCCCTCCAATGAATAGCATGACTATTTTACCAACTCCACGACCAATGTCTAGGCCAATAAGTCAATCTGCTTCTAACAATCAGCCTGCTGCTGTTCTGCCTCCACAGAATAATCAAGGCCCTCTTAGACCGATTCAGTTTGAACAAGGCCCTGCTCCCTTTCCTTTTCCAACCAATGGCGCCAATAGTGGTGAAAGTCATATGTCTTCCCTTCGACCACAAAACTCTCAGTTACCAGCTTCACTGGCGCCACAAAATTCATTCATTCCTCCAATGGGTGCACCAACAAGGTTCTCTCCTCCTGGGCAACAACAACCTCCCCGACCTTTTCCTCCAGCGAGACCGAATAGTGAGGAGAATTCTGGAAGTTTTGAGATTAACCGCCCTATTAATATGCCAAACCAGGGGGCGCTGTTTCCACAAAGGAATCCTGAGCGACATGGACCAACGGTGCTTCAATCCTTTAATAGACCACAAACTATCAATGGTCCTAATCGACCTCCCTTTAATAATAATAATAATAATAATAATAACAACGGCAATGGCAATAATGGTAACATCATTAACAATAACAACAGCCCGGCTCCACAAAATCCTTTCCTCCGACCGAACACTCTTATTACATCAGGTGAGCAAGTGAGCAAAGTTCCACCTCCGGGTTTTGGTAATGTTTCTGCCGTCCAGAAACCTTTCATAAGACCTAGCAGCCATGAACAATACCACCCACAAGTCATTCGGCCTTTTAATCCTCCAAATCAAGGTCCAGGTGGACAAGTTGGTCCTGGTAGACCAACTGGTCAGGTATTTTTCCCTCAACCAAACCAAGGCAGCCAAGAGCGTCCGATGGATATGAACCGTCCTCCATTCCTTCGACCCCATCCGGATGACTCGTCAGAATTTGGTAATTTTGGTCAGCCTCAGCAAAAGCAACCGGTTGCGATTCCCCCAACACAAGGAATCCCATGGCCAAATCAGAATGGACCACAATTCGTGGATAATAGTCAAGAAGGATCCAGCGCCAGTGCTGAGAGACTAAGCATTGAAAATCATAGAGTTCCACCAAATTATGTGCGCCCATCACCTCAGGCTCCACCTCAGGCCCAAAGACCTTCAACGATATTTATTGTGCACGAATCCTACGATGTTCCCACCCCTCCATCAACATCCACAGCATCTCATGAGGATACCACAAAATCCACAACTGAATTTCCCAAGCTGATAATCAAGGAAATTCCTTCTACTTCTCAAACTACCAGAGTATTTCCCATCGGAGGGTTCCGAAATATCTCAGGAGCTTCGTCATCAACCACCCCTACTACAACCACGAAAACTCCAAATAAAGCTACAATTTCCAAATTGAATTTCATCCGTAGATTTACAACTACCAAAGCAACTACAACTGCAACTCCAGACGTTTCTACAGAAGATAATCGAAATTCATTTTCCATTACTCCAGGAGTTTCCGACGTAGTAAATGACACTGAAGATGATGCCCGAGAAGGTTCAAAATTTGGTGGGAAAGTGAATTCCTTTGTACCCAAAGGCCCTAAATTTACCAAATTCCCCTTCAGATCCACAACTAGAAAGCCTTTTGATGCTACCAAGTATTTTAATAATTTTGCCACAGAGGATTCTAATTTTGGTGGAGAAATCAGCGGTTCTGAAGATAATGAATCGATCATTGATCCTGTTAATGAGCAAGTGATCAAATCTCCGTTTGATTCAATCCGTCCAACGAGCTTCAATAATTTGTTTGATAATTCTACAGTAGTTTCTTCCTCCATTGTCCCTTCCAGTACGGATCCGGCCTTGTCCGGAGAACAAAAACACATGAGTCCACATTCAGTACCTGAAGGATTTGGCTTTACCACTCCCAAAGAATTTAATGACCTTTGGTGGCCTACCACTTTCCAGCCGAACCCTACTACCTCAAATAGAAACCGCTTGCCTATGATTAGTTCAACCTATAAAAATATAGATTCACCCACAACTTACCGAATTACCTTAAATCCCACTACCTTCCGCCCTAATGGAACTTTATCTCGACTTCCCCAAACTGCAGCTACTAAAAATCAGCTGAGGAGACCCCCGAACACTGCAGTAAGATACAATGATGATACTGAAGGAATGGCTGATGTGAAGTTAAAGAACATAGAGATTTTGAAGGAAGGGTTTTCTAGAAAACCATCAATCAATGAGAGGAATCCTTTCCCTCTCCGAGGAGAACAAACATCGACGGAAGCAAACCCAGGCAATTTTGGACCAAACCGGAAGCAGCAAAATCAGCCACAACAAACTGAATCGGAACAATACTCAGAGGAATATAGCGATGAGCTGGAAACGCCAACAATTGACATCGAAAAAGAAAAGCCAAGGCTACCTATCACTTCCGACTCAGACAAGATCGTAAGTAAAGATAGATTTAGCCAGGAAATCCTGAGACCAACTGCTGGAACACTACCAGAAAGAAGACCACAGCTGCCTGTCAGAGATGAAGAGCCGGATGAATCCAATGAAACGGACTCTGATAATATGCCTGCTATCCCATCCACACAATTACGACCCCCAGCCCCACCTCCGGGGTATAATCTGGATCCAAGTAATCCTCAAAACCGTCCTATGCCTCCTGGAGTTGTGCGTCCAGGAAGTAGACCGGGACCTGGAAGACCAATTCGTCCAAGACCGGATTTCTTACCTCAGCCACCTAATAATGCCCCCGTACCTCCATCAAACAATCAAAATTCACTCATTCGACGACCCTTCCCAGGATCTATTCAAGGGTTAAGACCGCAAGGGCAACCCTTGCTCCCTCTTTCACCGATTCCTCAGCAACCTCAAAGACAACCTGGTAGACAGCCTTTGGTTCCACAGCGTCCTAATAATGGACCAATAAATCGAAGACCTATTATCCCTGGAAACAATGCTCCGTTTAATCGGCCATTCCTTCGACCCGGGCCGATTCGAGAAAATAATGTCCAAAATAATCAGAATCAGGATAATTTAGATAGACCGAGTGTGGATTTGAGGGATAAAGTAAATATCATTAGGAATCGACAACCTTTGATTCCCCTTCGAGATGATCCTACTACACAACGAACTACCACAGCTACTCGAGGAAGCAGTAGCACTACATCGCAAGAAGAATATTCCGATGAGAACGAATCGAACGAAATAATTATCGACACGGTCCGAAGTACAACTCCATCTGAAAATTCGTTGGTGATTCAAAATCAGCAGAAATCAACTACTGAAGAAAGCCAACCTGAGGAGAAGGGAAGTTTGCCAAGTGCTAAACCTAGTGACTCAGTCCCGGCAGCTGCGGTTGTTGACCACGATAGTGATGAATATTATGAGGATGACGATTTAAGTAAAGAAAAGGACTCAGACTTACCTTCGCGACCAAAACCTCAAGAAACCAGGCCACCGAATCCTTCAAATCCTCAGGGAAGACCAGAAGTTGAACCTCAGCGTAGACCAGATGGACCTTCTGAATCTCAGCGTAGACCAGACGGACCTCCTGAATCTCAGCGTAGACCAGATGGACCTTCTGAATCTCAGCGTAGACCAGACGGACCTCCTGAATCTCAGCGTAGACCAGACGGACCTCCTGAATCTCAGCGTAGACCAGATGGACCTTCTGAATCCCAGCGTAGACCAGATGGACCTCCTGAATCTCAGCGTAGACCAGATGGACCTTCTGAATCTCAGCGTAGACCAGATGGACCTTCTGAATCTCAGCGTAGACCAGACGGACCTCCTGAGTCTCAGCGTAGACCAGATGGACCTTCTGAATCTCAGCGTAGACCAGATGGACAATCTGAAACTCAGCGTAGACCAGACGGACCTTCTGAATCTCAGCGTAGACCAGATGGACAATCTGAAACTCAGCGTAGACCAGAACGACCCTCTAATTCTCAAAATCAGGGCCCAGAAACTCAAAGGAGACCAGAACAACCTTCAAATCCGCTTCGTAGACCAGAACCACCTCGCCGAAGACCGCAGAATGTCCCTGGTTCTGGAGAGCAACCACAACAGTCGCAAGGAAATCGCCTAATACACGCTGGCGGTTATATAACGAATGATCAAAGGTTCCAAAGACCAAATCCAAATTTGGTTAGACCAGGTATACCAAGATTTCCAATCACCCATTCACAACAACGGCCACAACCAGAGCCCTCTAACCAACGACCCTTTTTCACCGGACGACCTTTACCGCCAAATCCTGAGATGCAACCACCAGCTCCTCAAAACGTTAGGCCGCGACCACCAATCCTGGATCTCCCGAGTGGTGGTCCTATTAGATACAGACCTCGTCAACCTTTACGGCAACCAAATCTGCGTCCAAACTTACTCCGACCTGATGACGATCTGTTTAAATCCATAATACCTGAACCGCAGCAACCTCAGACGACTCTTCATACCATTGCTAGTGTGGACGATGATAACAAAATTGTAGCTACAAATGTCTTCACCGCCATACTTCCTTCCAGAGAAATCCTTCGGTCCAGATTTACGTCCGATGTACAATCATCGGAAACATTGGAAGGATCACCAAATAGTATAAATACACTCAGTCCGTCTTTGATTGGTGGTGAAAGTGGCATTCGACCTACTTCCGTCCTCAAATATTCAAGTGGAAGTCTTCAAACCGTCTCTGCATCCCCAACTACTGCTCTAACCTCATCCGAGGATTACGACAGTGAGGAGGATGAGGAGTTTGAAGAGGAGGACGAAACCCCAATAATTACCTCTGCAAGAGTACCGATCAGACCAACAAGAACTTTCTCCAGGACTTTCGTTCGAACTGTTATAAAATCAACAATATTAAAGTCCAGGAGTGAAAACACTATCGAACCTACACCCACAGTTCGCCTAACCAATGCTTTGGAACCATCTCAAACTCCTGAGTCAACAACTCAGTCTTCATCATCACCTTCTCCGTCTCCTACCACTGAGACTTCAACTGAAAGCGTAGAAAGGAGTACAGAGTCACCTGAATCCTCCAGACCTACTCTTCCTTCCCGAAGACCTTTCATCCGTCCTACTCATTTTCCAAGACCAACAACTGAAAGTGCTAATGAAATCATCCCTCCTGAGACTCCACCTTCTGAAACGGTGAAGTCTCAAAATTCCAAAAAGCCTTTCCCCGGAAGGAACTCAACATCTGGAGCTTTCCCACCCTGGCGCCGGTTCTCAACCACCACCACCACCACAGAAAAGCCCGACAACGATTCAGAAACTACTGAGGAAACTTCAGTGTCTAGCTCCACCAGGCGGTACATTACCAGACGACCATTCAATCCATCTAGTACCAGACCATCAGTACCTTCTGGTAACGATGCGAAGTCAAATAATAATGGAGAAATTTTGAGACCATTCCGACCTTCAACCTTCAGACCCTTTAGACGTCCGGGCCAAAATGAAGTGTCTTCAACAGTTGCCTCCACTTCAAAGGACGAAGAGAGTGACGAAGAAGAGGATGAGAAAGACAAAGAAACTTCAGAAAATAACCAAGTTAACGTAGTGGGCAACTCTCCTCCTTTACAACCAAGTTCAACAACTGAACGCGAAACGGATACCGCTAATGCAACTAGGCGTCCTTCAGATGTCACTGTTGTCACCAACGTTGCAAGCTCCGTTCAAATCAGTCCAACCCGAACCCTAAATCGGGGCAAGTTCAGAATTACGTCTAGCCCACCATCCACTCCCAGCTTACCTTCCAAGAAGTCTTCCACGAGGTTCATCACTCACACAGAAACCCAAACTCAAACAATAACTGAGACAGAAACAACGGTCATGTCAAGCTCAGGTCAACCTCTAACGCATACTATTATGATCACTAAGACCCTACCACCCATGACTTTAATTAGCACGATCGTGGGTACCGTAACTGTTGTTAACAGCGTGGAAGTCAAGCCTACCACCGTTAGGACCACCATTTTTGCTGAACCAACCATCAGTAAGCTGCAGTTTCTCATCAAATACAATCCAGGGTTAATTTAAAATAACTTGTTAAAATTGTATTTTCCTTTGCAGTTATTCCTGGCTTCAAAGAAACGACTGAGCACACTGCCAATGACGAGGACTTGATAGATCGTAGGATCACCAAGGCGAATATCATTACTGCAACTAGCTCTGTCAACGGACGTAATAGGAATAGATTACCATCAAGTACTCCCACAGCTAGTCTGACGACTGAAACCGCTGTTATGGAGAATCAGGTCAATGTCAACCCTCCTGCTTTTGAATGCACCACCACCTGTGGCTTCAAGGGTAACCATCAAGTGTGCCGGAAATACGCAAATGGAACGAAATCTCATTGCGTCTGCGCTCCTGGATATGCCAGGCTCAAGCCGACCATGTCTTGCAAACGTAATTGATTATTTTTTCAAACAGCTTTGGAATGAAGAACTTGGGAATATAAATAACTATGTATTTGTTCTAATTACAGCTACATTCACATATGAAATGTCCGTGGCGGTGGACCAAGTTAAAGGATTGTCATTTGACATGAAGGACTTGACAAATGAAGCTTCCGAGTCTTACCAGAATTTCTCCCGGTCAGCCAAAGAAGCCCTCGACCGAACCTTTATGTACACGGATGTCAGGAGTAAATTCATGGGTTCTGAGATCATGAAGATTGTACCTAAACAGCTCAAAATCCCGAACATGAATATTTCTGAAAACAAAGTTGGACTTGACTTTTTGGTTCAGGTATTTTGAATGTTAAAGCGATTTAGGCTTATTTGTAACCCTAGAAATAACTATCGTTGCTGAATTCCATTATACTCATTTCCAGCTATCTTTGAATGTGAGTGAGGATCTTCTCAAGTCTCAATTTATTCGGCAACTCCGAGCGTCGAACTTCAGTGTTGGTCGCACAGGAATGACGACCACAAACAATATAAGCGATTTTGCTGCTAGAGGTAATTTATAATATTTCAAGGTTATACGGTAGGGTAGATTTTGGGGGGGGAGTACATTTGGAAATATCGTAGAAGGTATGAAACAAGTGTTTATTTTTCCTGGAACAGATTTTGATGAATGCTCTCATCCGGATTTTAATGATTGTTCCAAGGATGCAGATTGTATCAATGTCAAAGGGTCATATTCTTGCGAATGTCAATCTGGATTTATGGATACGTCGAAAAAGAATGCACCTGGAAGAGAATGCAAAGGTATGCTCATTGACAACTTCTAAATATTTGTACAGCTGAAATCACAAGAATAAATAGTTATGGCAAAATTTTAATGCCTTTACTTTTTTTGATACATTTTTCAAAGCCGTGGATGGATGCGTGGAGTGTAATTATAACGGAAGATGCATCATCGATCAATTTGGGAATCCTGGTTGTCACTGCTTCCGCTGGTTCGGAGGAGCTGAATGCCAAATTAATTTAAAGAGTAATACAATAATTCAAAACTTTCTAGTATAATTTCAATAATTGTGTTGCAATAATCAAATTTTAATTGGAATACAGTTCTTCTCATTTCCATCATCGTCATTGGCTTGGTTCTCTTCATCTTGGTTCTTTTATGTGGTATCATTGTATGCCGGCGGAAAAAACCAACGCCTAGTGTCCGCGAGCGTACTGGAAGTAAGTAAACCAAAAACTTATAAAAATTGAATTGTACAACATCGCCCGTGGACTAATATGACTCATGATGATTAAAGATCAACTGTATTCATCTGAAGGTGGTCGTTTCTTGCGCTACCGGAGCCCCACCTCACAGGCTACTTTAGAGAGGGCAGCTATCATGAATGATTCCTGTAGCAGTGATGGAAGCCAAACGCCGCCATCCCGGATGAATCATCACACTCATTCTTTCACTCCAGATTCGTTGCTGGTGAGTTAAAGCTTCTAAAGTCAATTTAAAACATCGTGGACGTGCTTTTAATAATTTTAAATGTATTTTTAGATGGACGCGGACAAACCCAGAAGTTCTCGGGATGTTAATCTTATGAACTTCTCTTTAAGAAACGTTATCATGGATCAGGTACTTCATCTCTTTTGAATTTAGTACATATGAAAAATGTATACTTTCATGTATACCCAATTTGCAATTGCATTTGTTTAATTTTACAGCAGGACAGGAGCTTAACAGTTGTTATTCCAAGGGCGAAAATTCGTCCAACATCTAGACCACCCTCGCGTCCGAATCAGTCCAATGCGATGCATGGTGCTGATGGTAGTTCTGATTTAGCGAGTAGTGAGCAGAAGTTAATCAGCTATTTGGACCAAGGAGCGTTTTCTGGCCCGGTAATTTCTTCATAACTGCATTAGCTGTCGCTTGTTAACATATACTATATTATAGTTATATATAGTCTCGTTTAACTTTAAATTATTTGTAAAATCACGTTAAATAGATGTTTATACAAAACTGAATTGATTTTTGAATTCAACGTAGGTAAATCGCCCAGGACTAGCTAGTCGTCAATCAGCCGGGCAGAATAAACCAGAAGCCAAAAACTTTAGGAAGTTCTCACTCCAAGAGCAACGAAAAATTTCTTCTGGTAGCTTTGAATTTTCTCAAAAATATGTTACTTAAATCAAAAATATATAGCAAAATTATATGCTAAATATTTATGCGACTTACAGGTGCATTGGTTTCCTCTGGAACTGAAGTCTCTGCCTTGGGAGGAATGCGTCGGAAGTCCACCGGTTTACCGGTTCCTGACGGAGATTCTACATTTAGAGGGTAATAAAAATGAGTAGATCTCTGAAAATTACAAAAGTTGCAAAAATTTACGTTTCAATTTCGATTATTTTGTCGCACACAGAAGTGTTTCTGAAGTTCGGTCATTTGATGAAACCATCAGGTCACCTGCAAAGCCAGTATCATCCATTGATCAAACTTCTCGTGGTAGCTGCTACAGCTGCAAACCACCGTCATTTTGTGCCTACAGCGAGGTAAGGGTAATACTATTGCTAATTAAATATTAACGCTACTAAAATTGTTACTACTACGAATCAAATAATTTTATTTAGTCCCATGGGCATACAATGGCTGAAAAAGATGGAGCTTCAACGGTATACACCACCCAAGGGAAATTGTTTCGGACAGCTCATGTGAGTACATAGGAAGCATAAATCATTTTCAGCAAGTCCTGAATCCTGAATCTTCAATACTTATTTATTTATTTGTGGTTATTGGATTGAATTTACAGGACAGTGACAGCAATTCCCTGAGCGATTGAGAGAATATGCAGGTGTAAAGGTGCAATGTAACGAAAAATATTTACGTAATATAATCAAAAGGTCGAAAATATAGAAGAACTTGCAGTTCGGGGGAAAGATAGAAGAGAAAAAGTCTTGGAAGAGAAAAATCAGCTTAAATTTGCTCAGTGTATCTTATGTTAAATAAGTTTAGTTCGGCTTTTCGTGCAATTTTATCCGAGTTTATAATGTTGAGTAGTCTCTTTGAGAGAGATGCAATTTTTAGTACTTATTCTTTCAAGTTCTATCATAGTGTCATTATATTTTATAAAGATGCAATATCTTACACAATGCGTACAAATAGTCTGAGAAAGATCAGTTAAATTTGCACCGCTGAGGAGATACTGCATTAATATATAATTATGTAAAATACCAAAATCAACAGGAGCTTTTATTAACAGTTTTAAATTATATGTAAGTGTAATGTACAGTGTAAATATGTAAGTACCGGTGATTTGAGTTTGCGCAATCACCTAATGTAAAAGCTATGAGGGGTTAACTAATTACAATTAATTTATTGTACATACAAATAATTTTTCACACTGGTGCGTATGGATTTATAATTTACTGTTTTAAATGTCTATACCTTTCACACAAACGATTCTGCAACAACATTCTTGCAATCTGCTATGCAAAAGTGCCATAGGCTACCTTAAATTTCTGCTACAATTTATTTATTTATTTATTCATACAAAAGCTTTTTCCCTTTCAAAGCTTGGTTTTAACACGCTTTAACAATGTAAGGTTATGTAAAGTACGCTGGTTTTTTGGATATTTTTTTCACGTGTCTACTCACATATCTGTAATTGTAAAGACCTGCATGCTTGGTATTTAGTTTTGTAGTTCCCTTCGCACTGCTCAAACAGATTAAGTTAAGCTTACATTTTAATAATGTTGTTGCTAGCAAAATTATTTTCATTCGTCGCGGAGTTATTATTGTATAGCAATAGAAAAAATGTCTATTTTGTGGTCAGCGTAACACACGAGGGGTAAATATAGTTACACAGTTGGGGGTATCCACTTTCCGGCATCACCAACGATAAATGATTACCATTTTATACCAAAATAACACTAATTGTAGTTAAGGACAACTTACGCATAATTATTAAGTATGTAACTGTACTTTTAAGGAATTTCTTACGAGAATGGGAAACTTATTAAGAGAATATAATTATGGGTTCTATACTTGAACCTAATATCTACCAAAACAAAAGCAAAATATGTGTGCTTTGAAATATGTATACCAAAACTGAAAAAGCCGAAAGTTCTCAAAATCGTAGGTTTATTACGTAAGTATTTATTTTAAAAGAAAGAATAATGAAATGTGATTTGTTCAAATACTTATTTTTTTGCACTGTATAGGCAAGCTGATAAACCCGAGTTACCTTCATAGTGTTTATTTATTTATGCTAATCCTTAGTATTTATTAAGTAGTCTGCCAGTTCAAAGAGAATTGCTGAATAACAAATTTTATTTATGATGAATTTCAACAAAGCTGCTCATGTTTTATTTACCATACGCATATTAACTTCATCTTTGAGAACAAACGCCCACAACAGTTTACTCAAAAATAATATAAAAAATAATTAAAGCATAGAATTTTTTTCAAAGTGCATACTACTAATAATTAAAGCTTCCTTTAAGGAAAGGGTACTGAAAGACTCGTCATGAAATGACACAGGTTCCCTAAAGTAGGCCGAATCGTAGGGTTAGTCCCAGTCATAAGGGAATTACTGAAATACAAACAAGTTTATATGAATAAAGTATTTTGAACATTTTCATAAAGACAAAAGTAGGCCCTACCTTAGAAATCAAAACGAACAAATGCATACAAATAATAAAACTTTAACATAGTCGAAACCTTTCCTAATCCTGATGTAATAGCAACATTGTTAATACGTCGATTCACTGTAGGAATTTAAATACTTAAGCTCGCGTAAAACGCGGGTTGACGGGATAAGTCAGTAACCTAACCTAACCTAAACTCGGCCCGTCATCCATTGTAGATTAGGTTAGGTTACTCACTTGTCCCGTCATCCCACGGTTTACTAACTTATCCCGTCATCACCCGTTTTACAGAGACCCTTTAAGCTCCTATTTAAAATCATTACCAAAATGGCGAGTGTAGATATCAAGTTGGTATGGATAAACTCACACGTTGTCTTCAGTTACTAAAATCAATCATATCCAGACGAGTTTTTCCTCTTCCTGTCTTCCTTAGCCGTAGCAACTGCATCTCGTTCACAAACGTACCAAGAATGTACAAGTCGACTTCATTGATATTTTCACGTGGAACGTTTCCAGTTTTAATGACTTCTACCATAAAATCTTGACTCCTCGGCCGGATTCTCGATTCCTGCTTCAAATCAATTAACAAAATCTTGATTTGCGTCATCAATTCCTTTTGAACCTCCTCTAGCTGTTCCTCGGATCCAGTAATTTCATATTCCTCCCTCGGTCGAATTACATTCCCAATTTTTGAAGCCCCAACTATAGCGTAATCAAGGAATTCTTTGGAACTCGCCCGATATCTCACAGTCACGGATGTCAGTTCAATATCACGGTGCTTCCAATGTGCGTTTTCTGCAATTACACTGTTTTCGGGAGGATATGTGGTTCCTATACATATGAACGGAGGTAATGGACTGTTGAAGTAGTTGAACAGGCTCTCGAGATTTTTCAACCGGAAATTAAGGAAGCGAATTCCTGGGTGACAGCCTCCTACAGCGAAATCCACCTCGGACGGAAGTAATTTTTGAATTCTCTTGGTCCCATTTCTTTCAGCAAGTGCTTTTACGCACTGCGTAATAAAACCTTCAAATAATGCCCTGACAGTTGATGGTCTCGTAGAAGGATCACGGGAATTGGACGAAGATTTAAGTTCACGAGTTTCCATTAATTTATTCTTCCCCACTCTTCTTCTTTTTTTAGGGCTAGACATTATAGAACTAACAGCTCTGCTACGTTATCCACAGTCTCAATTTTGACGTTCAGCTGAAATAACAAATGATTGCAATTAATTACTAAACTGTAATATAAAGTTTAATGACTAGAATCAGTACCAAATTTTGAAAAATATTCTATTAGGCGGTACTACCTTCGTTTGTTTTGAGTTTATTTATCCAACGTTTATTCCAGACAACACAGTTCTTTTGGTAGGCAAAGGAGTGGTTAAAAAGCACGAGGGAGACGCTTACAATCGTTGTTCCTTGCGCAGCAGTGGGTTATCATAGAACCTTGCCTTGGTCAGAAACTTAAAGCCAGGCAGCTATGGCTAGGGATGGGATGATGACGCCTGCCAGTAGTCGGATTGTGAAATTGCACATAAAGTTTTGAAAAGATTTTATCCCAACAGAACCAGTTATGCTTCACCCTTAAAATGATGAATAATATTTTACCAATATTTAGAGTGCACACACTACAATTTTTTGGGGTCGGCGTAGAATTCTTGTACTTATCGTCATTGATAAAA
>JAQFXU010001265.1:0-31527 GCA_034693705.1 Spatulosminthurus flaviceps
AGTTCAGGTTGAAGGAAATATTTACTTGAGGTTTCATGGTCAAGTTTGAAAATTACTTGACCCGAACGCAGCTCTATTTCCGGCTCTTTTTGATATTTTAAAATCTATTAGCGTATTTCAGAAATGTCAAAAATTTGAAAGGCAAAGATACCAGTCGACATATTTTAAGGCATTTGAGTCATGACACGCTATAATGATAAAAAATGTAAAGCAAATATGGAAAAAATTTAGATAATTTCGGCTTTTTTTAGACAATTTATCGAATGCTGTACCATTTTACAAATTTTTGGGCAATTGTCATTGCAATTACGCAATTGTCCAAAGATAATTAGTCCAAAGCATGGTTTGTCCAAAATTATTTCAATCAGAAATTTTTTGTACAAAATTGTTTCAAGAATATTTCATCCAGTAATTTTTTTTCAAATTTTTTTCAACCAAGAAACGAGATCTCGACTTACGAGAAAATTCATTCAACATACATTCAACCGTTAGCAATGTCGTCTTATGTATAATTCGTTGAGTCAAAAAAGGTTCATAGATAAAAATTATTGTTATAGAAAGGAGAGGAAAATTATTAGGTGTAGCTTGCAGGACTTGTTGCCGTACAGTGTATAATAAGGTTTATCCTAATTGTAGTCGATATTTAAATTATAATTTTGGGTTGTATTTTAAGTTTGCAATCGTGGTCATGTTTTAAAATTTGTATGAATTCATCAAATAATTAATTATGTTTGGAATGCTAATCTTAAGCCAAGTTTCCTACTTATTTTTTCGGATGAATAAATAACTGAGAATACGCTCGGACGATTTTTTCAGTATACAGCTTACTGGAAGATGAAGATAGTTTTGGAAGGATAAAACGTAAGTTGTTATTGCTTTTTATTTATTCTTTCCAGCCTAAGACTTCATATCTTACAAGCATTCGTATCGAGCTGTCACCCCCTGACCTATGGGTTTTACATTTTTTATGGATTGCTACTCTCATAAGAACACCCTTTTGCCATATCACCCATCTGCAAATCCATTTTTGGATTTTTTAAAAATTCGGACATTTTCGGATTTTTCGCCAATTTTGAAATTTGACTTTTTCAAATGGGAATTTTAGTCTTTTACGGGTTGCAAGCAGTTAGTGCTGCAATACTGTTCTGCAATTTATCATCACTATACATAAGAAAATACGAAAAATTAAAAAAAATGTTTTATTTGGTTTTAAAGAATTTAAAGTTGGGCGCATAGGCTTCTGCGTCCATCAAATAACGTCTACTATATTGGAGGTATGAATGCTGTGAGCGCTCGTAAGCTTTACTCTTACTTTACTGTAGGCGTCAAAGGGTTGAATGTATAAGGCATATGTGTTGCGTATATGCCTTCCTGAACACTATTTAGGCCCAGCGAGTAATTTTTGATGATGTGAGAAAGTGTTTCAAAAACTATGAAAATTTACCCAATTTTACAGGGGGCTTACCCGTAAAAGACTAAAATTCCCATGTTAAATCCCATTTGAAAAAGTCAAATTTCAAAATTGGCGAAAAATCCGAAAATGTCCGAATTTTTAAAAATCCAAAAATGGATTTGCAGATGGGTGATATGGCAATAGGGTGTTCTTATGAGAGTAGCAATCCATAAAAAATGTAAAACCCATAGGTCAGGGGGTGACAGCTGGATACGAATGCTTGTTAGCCGGAAGATTCGTCCAGAAGTAATATTTTTCATCTAGAAAATGTTTTGTCCAAAAATATTTCAGGCAGGAAAAACATGATCCAATTTAAGTTTACCCACGAGAAAATTAATTCAACCTTACAAATCAATCCAGAACAATAATGTCCTGCTCTTATATTTATTCATCCGAAAAATTAAAAAAGAAACTTAACGGAACCACAAAATATCCATAAAATGAATACAGGTTTTAAAATATGACAAATCCATAAATTGCACTATAAATATTTTTCATCCGCGCCGGGAAATATATATTGCCTTTTGTATTCTAATGAGAATTTCTAAAAACTGTGCAAAACATATCAAAGCTAAAGTTGGTTTCGCATAGCCAAAAGTCGCAGTCGCTAACCGACTTCATGCTGAAATTCCTACCGCATTCTTCGTTCACCTTCGACACTGACTAAAACAGAAATGATATACATATGTGAATTTAAAGCGAGTTACTTCATAAATTTGCATCCTGATTTGTCATACAAGCGCCTGTACTTATTTTTTTCAAATCGAGTTGCTCAGCGAATCGCTGAGTAAAAACCTTTGCGAAACCTGCTTATGTTACTAATTGCTTGAAATTATCAATACAACTTGCAAGATAATGATAACTTTAATAACATTTTAAAATCAGAATTTTATCGATATTTTTTGGTTCCGTGATCAATTAAAGTTCAGTTTTTAATTTGTTACGACGAATAAGTATAGGAGCGGACATTGCTCGAGATTTTTTCCGTTTAAAAGTTTTGGGGAAATCTTTTCTTGGGTGAAAGTATATTTGGTTCATATTTGTGCCAATTGAAATTTCTATATGAACAAACGAACCTATATAGGGATGAATGTTTTTAGGACAACTAATTTTGTGAATGAAATATTTTGTAGTTTTTGTACGTGATATTAAATTGTATCTAGATATATGAAATTTTTGTAAACAAGTCAGAAATTAAACATGGCGTTATTCAGCTTAACAAATTATTGTATTAATTATTTAAAGCCGTCTTACAATTAAAATCAATTATTAAATATATGACTTTCTTCGACGTTTTTGATATGGACTGACAATGAGGATGGAAGCTCGATGGCGAATACCATGAACAGCAAACGCGCCAATTTTCAAAATGAATCAACACGTTTTAAGTTTACGTTCATATGTGCAAGTGCAATTGTCCAGTAGCTAATTATTTTCACTTTTCAGTACGGGATTCACTGTTGTTGTTCTTGCCTTTATTCTGTTAAACTATATTTGGATACACGACTCATGAGAATTAAATTAAATTCCCCTTACTTTCGTAGAAACAGCGTTTCTAATTTTGTAATTTAAATTGAAAGTTTAGTGCACCGTGTTTTTACCGACTTGTTTTACACGGGAGTTTAGTGCCGTGAATTATTCATTTCCAAGGTGGTCCCTAAATTTATATAAATAGTTCAGAAATGTCTTCTTGGAAGAATGCTCATAAGTCTCACCAAAAGCCTCACAGGGAGAGGCATCAGGTAAATTATTTTAACGGAAGTCCTTGTCAGATTGCTAATGCTGAATTTAACATATCTTAAATAGCCGTTCGATTGTGAAGGTTGTTATGCGGTGATTTTATTGACAATAATAACGTATTTCAGCCAGAGTCCCGTAAACATTTAGGACACCTGGAAAAGAAAAAGGACTACAGACTTCGGGCAGAGTAAGTTTCTGGGGTGATTTCAGTTTTAAATTGTGTTTATGAAAGGATATTTTGATAAACAAGAGGATTGAATGTGTTGTTGATATTCTAGTGACTACAACCAGAAGAAGTCGGAATTGAAGTATTTGCATAAGAAGGCATTGGATAGGAACCCTGATGAATTTTACTATCACATGGTAAACTCGGAGACAAGGGTAAGGAAACTTGATTATTGAGTATTTGAGCTGCTTCATGGAAGTGCATTGGTATGATGGATGCGCTGTAGGTAGATTGTTAAAGCGTTGCATTAATTTCTGTTTCAGTCTGATGGGACTCATGTTGACAAGTCTAAGCATAAGCAGCTAACTCCAGAACAAATTCTTCTAATGCAAACCCAAGATTTTAAGTATATTGCAAATCGTCGGAATGTAGAAGCCAAGAAAATTGGCAAACTGCAGTCGAAGTTGCATCAACTAGAGGAAGTTGCACAGAATCAACATACGTTCTTTGTTGATGATGAAAAAGAAGTCAGAAAATTCAATTTAGCTAAGAAGCTGGACGTTCCGAAAGAGTTGCTGAAGAGACGCTACAACAGAATTCGATCTGCGGACCTCGCCAATATTGACCTGACTTCTGTAGCAAATCCCGAAACCCTCCTATCGTTAGGTAAAGAGCGAAGTCGGGCTTACAAAGAACTGGAACAGAGGCGAGTGCGGGAAAAGAAGTTGTCGACTTTACAGCGGAAAATGGAAATAAAGCGTGCATTACAAGTATTTAATTATTTTTTTGCATTTTTCAAAACGTTATTTTTTATTTTTATTGTTAGCACATGAAAATTTGGTTGCGCTAGTGTAGGGTTGAAAATTTATGGTACCCAGAGATTAAACGTCCGAGAATAAGTTCGGTGACTTGATTCCTCTTTTATTTTCTAAATTGTTCACAGGACAAGAAGAGAACTATCAAGAGTCGCATTAAGCCCGAATCGAAAGATGAGGCTCCAGTTTATGAATGGAAATGGGAAAGGAAACGATAGAAAATACATGGAGTTTGTGCTGATGTAATTGAGCGACACAAATTTATTTTCTACAATAATGTTAATTTACTTTTTTTAAACAAAATAAATAACTACATACCTATTTTCCAAGTTGGGCTGACTTAACTCAGCGTTTGTTTATGTTTAACTCAATTGTTTGCTCCTATAATGTCGTCCAAATTCGTTTGTAGTTACATTTATTTTTTGTTAAATTGCATTGTGTTATATGCATTGATACATCAAAAAAATTCCTGCGTAGGCTATGCATGTAGCAAATATCTCAAATATGTAAATTGGTTGTGCGAAAGAAGTTTGACCTCAAAAGCAGCGCAAGAGACTAGGTAAACAACATTACTTTCGAAAGTATAGCATTTATTTGCGAAATATTCACAGCTGCGATTAAATATAAAACAAAGACTACCAACACTTTTACGTAACTAACAAGTTAGTATCTTCTATTTATGGCGTAATATCACATTTTTTTTGAAAAAAGGTACAGAAAAAGATTGATACGAGCAGGGTATAAAATTAGTTATCATTTCGGCGGAGAGGAAATCTTCATCTTGATGAAGATCGTTTGATTGATTGATTGTTCATGAGATTCCTGCTTGTAGTACTTCCCGGTATATGAAGAGAACGATCACCTTTTAATATGATTTGTTGTAATAATTATTTTCACTAACATCTACAATTGCTGCGAGAATAAACAAATCTAAAGAATAAGAACGATATCTGCCACCTACACCTGATTGTGTTTTTGTGATGAATTAACGAAAGTGATCACGCTAAATAATAATTATTACAACTACTTAGAAATCCAAACTGTTGTTTCATAAACTGACGGGTGCTGGGACCCTGTATCACTTTCAATTAGCGACCCTAAATCAGTTTCATCTTGCATTGGAGTAGCGCTACTTGAAGAAGTTGGCAACTGCAGTTCGGGCCCAGGATTGCTAACTATCTCGTAAGAGAGAATAGTAGGAGAGGCTCCGTCGTCAATCGACTGCAGAGCTGTATTTGAAATTGTATCATTTGGTATGACGATTTCACGGGACTCGGTGACAACAACTTTGCCTGTGGACTCCATTAGAGCATCCATATCCTCCTTACTCTTCCAGGTTTTATTTTTCTTATGAACTTGAAAATGTTTGTAGAGGTTAGATAATACGCGAACCTTCCTTCCACAAATATGACAACTAAAAGGCTTCTCTCCCGTGTGCAAAGTAATGTGTTCCTGTTAAAGAAATAACTAGTAATTAATAATTACCGTGCATCCCTTAATTAATAACAATTATTAATTATGGGATGAGCGGTTGCTGTTACATGAGAGCAAAAGAGTTATATGCATACTCTGTAATCTTACTCTCAAAGACTCCTCTTTTTTGAATCCCTTATGACAAATTTCACAGATTATGTCTTTAACAGTTTTATGAGTTGTTTGATGCTTCCTTAAGTGCCACCTGGTTATGAATCGTTTTGAACAAACTGGACAAACGAACTGACGATTGTTTTCATGTTTCAATAAATGTACTCGCAATCCGCACTGATGACCGAACCTATAACTCAAATTAATTTTATACAAATTATACTTCGTCTTAAGGAATGACAATGAATTTACTTTTAACAAGCAATCGTACCGTTGATCACAAATCTGGCAAACAAAGTGCCTGATTTTATCATGTACTGTCTTCCGATGACCGTTTAAATCACTTTTGTGCTTAAATGTAGCTGGGCACAAATCACAGTTCCAAGGACGTTCTTGAGAATGTACCGAGAACATGTGCGCTTTCAAGCTGGGTGCAAAAATCCTGCTTAATTTAAAGAAGTATCTACTTAGAATCATTTTTATGCTTGCATGTTCTCCAAACGGACTCTCAATGTGTTTAACGTACACTTTACCACACAACGGGCATGTTTTCGCTTGCTTTCGTTTTTCTTCCTCTGGTAAATGCGTTTTAAGATGCAAATCTAAGGTTGCTTGCTTTCCTAACACTTTACCGCAGACAGGGCATGGAAATCGCGGCCGATTTTGATGGAATTCCATGTGACGATTAAGCGTGATTTTGTTGGGAAAAACGTCTTTACATCCTTCATGTTTGCATCTATGAAATTCATAACGTTCAAGTCGAATTCATAAAATAACATGATACCCGGTCCAAAATTTTCTGTCATAGTATGGTATTTAAATCGTTTACTCACTTCTCAAAGAAAAAATGCGATATCCAATGCAGAAAATAATCTTGAGAACGAGCAGACGAATCTTTCAAAGGGTAGTACATTCCACAAATGTCACAAGGTAACTTCAAATCTTCCCCTTTATGGGTCTCCTGAACATGAGAAAAGTAGCCGAGGTAACCACCTGTACACACATTAGATTAATTTATTTTTGTTGCAATTCGGCTCTACAGAGATGAGAACTGAACTATTTTAATTGTAATGTAATATAGTAATATGTACCTGGAATGGATTTGCAACAATTCATACAAAAAATACTTATGAGTCTTTCCTTGCTCATTGTCAAGGTTTCAATCTCCTTAATTTTTGGGGATGAGTTTGACTTTGTACAAACGAGTTTGTCCGCCATCGCTTCCCAGTCTTCGGCCGTTAATTCTCTTTTAATTAAAAAGTGGTACGGGGAATTCAATAGAAGATTTTTGCCTAAAATTAACCCATAAAATGTTAAAAGCTTGAAATTAAGTACTTGAAAATCACTTTCTCTTAAATCTTACATTTTTGCTGCGCGGATATAATTACACTGGCCCGATTACTAGATTTCGTACCACACCGACCCCGCTTCTTCCCAGCCAAATCTTTTTTCTCCTCCTCCTCCTTGCCACACTCTTCAACGTTAGCATTCTGGTGAGCAATTACATGCTCATAAAATGCATTCCATTCACAAATTTTGTTGACACAGTTAGGACAAACTAAGCTGCCTCCTTCCGTATTTAATACAACCCCTTCATTCTACATTAAAAAAATAACTCATTAAAATTAATATACTACTCCATTCAGTCAATTGTTAAAAATTCAAAACATACTCTTGGAATCTCAACTTTGGGCAGATATCGCTCAATCAGTCTTTCAAGTTCCGATTCTTCATTTACATCCCTTAAGTTATTATGGTCATATAGTGACCCACAAACAAGGCACTTTTTAAGGATGAGGTTAGAGATCCCATCGGTTGCAATGGTATAGTGCAAACCATCCTCAACTTGCACATGTAACTGAAACGTATCTTCCTCTCCATTACCAGAAGCCACTTGGAAATGACCCGATGGTTCGATTATATATTGAACTTCCACCTTACTGTTATCCACGTACAAAACCGCATTACTCTCTCTTTCCATCAATGAGTCATGTCCTTTGTCAGTAGCCACCCCAGCCAACAATGTCAAACTTTTATTATCTGTCTCCATACTATACTTTCTCCGCAGTCCAAATTTCTAAGTATGATTGTGATATAGTCCCTCGCAAAAATGTTAACCAATCATACGTAATAACAGCGCTTTTATTTTACTTAGGTATCCAACTTCATCCTTTACAGCTTCCACTCCTTAAATGTACCTAAAATTCAAAACATAAAGTTCAGTCAATTGCGCCCGTATATACACCCACTCCAACTGAAAACATACAACACACCTCATTAAACGTTTAACCCTGAAGATAACTGATTATACTTACAAGTTACATAGGCACATCCATCACTAACCGCAAACATCTATGCTTCAGTCAGTCACACGCCTGTTTTTGGACTCGTACAATTAGATATACTCAATGTATACAAACGTACATATAATAACTAATTATTTACTTACACATAGAATTTAAGTTACATTTCCCAATAACGACTTGAAATACAATAATAAAAATTATAATAACGCTTGATTTCATTCCGTGGTTATAATAATTGCTTCGGTACACTTGCATATGCATCTGTCATTCAAATCCTCTTTTAAAGCGCAGGCAGACTAAAGGACTGAAGACACACGACGACACGACCGTTTCAGCATTATAGTTTCAGTGCAAGCAAAACAGTGAAAGTTACTGAACGTTTTTAATAAATTAACTACCTTGATCCCTGAGATGTTACTTTAGATGCATTGTAATAAGTACATGAGTTTGTACAAGAGCTTTTACTGGCATGTTCGTTAAATACTTGGATTGGTAACATTGAATGACTTGAATGTTCACATATTTTATAAATAAGGGAGCAGTGCACGGCCAAGTTTTAAAATTACTGGTATACTTAAATAATAATGTTGCTTCTGTATGATAAATATTAATAATTTGTGCTGCACTGAATGTCCATTATTGTATATTTTACTTGCAGTTATTTATAGTGGTATGCTGATTCCTTAATTATTTAAATGCTTTTGGAAAATGCCCTTACAATTATTTAGTACTTATTATGTAACAAAATAAATTTTTGTTGCTGATTAATCAGACGTTGGCGCGCTTTGTTCAAGCCAAGTTTACCTTAAAATGAGAAATATGTCGTCAGCTAAAGTGCAAAAGGGTCTGTAATTTTCTTTTTCCCATAACGTTACGAAAATTATAGCCCCTTTTGGACTTTAGCCGACGATGTATGTTGAAGTATTCCGATGTTGAGCTCTGCTCGGAATAATAAGCATGAGGTTGAGTATGAGATTAAATGGTGGAAAATACTTAGTAATGTCGATAATGTTTTCTCTGTATTTCTATATTATTTTATAACTCAGTTTTTTAACGACTTATAAATGGATTATTTTGTTGGCATTCATATAAGAATATGAGTAAAAATCTGTGCTTAAATAAAACTATTTATTTGATGTTATAATAGGTTACTTAACTATTGCAAGTAACAGCTAATTGTAAGTTTTTAGCACTGAAAGACTGCGACGGAAAATACACGGATGAAAAAGTAAGTGAAGTTCAGCCTATAGGATCTAAGATACATTACATGGTGTACTCCCCAGGGCTAAAAACTATGATGACAAACAGGTGGTTTTAATGTGTGGTTATTGCTACAAGTAATCACTGATTGGAAAAGAGACTTGTTCTACAGCAAAGACTGCGATTATAAAACGTCAAGTTACTTCTAAAACTATTTGTTTAGGCTATATGAAGTCGTAAAAAGTTCATATTCTTTGTACAAATAAAGCGCACCTTGGCACCGGCATGACTTCCATGATTTGGACAATCGTTCATGGAATCCAAGGAAGGACTCCGTGTGCAGCCATATGTATAATATTCGAAGACTACTGTATTTAACTTAAAATTAGAACCGAAGAAGGCACTAAAATTATTAAGCGAGGAATTACTTGGAAGATGCACAATAAAAGGTTTCGAATACTCAGCAAGAATGATATTTTCGAGTGGGTTTCTCACTGTTCAAATTATACTCTGTTTGGTAAAATTATGATTGCACTAAAAACTAGCCATGCCATACAATAAATGTTAATAATAAAATTATTACTGACCAAAGCAGGAGCTAATGGCATTTGGCAATTAATAATATATGTTGGGATAAAATTATGACAATAATGTAACTTCAGATTTTTTTACAACAGCTGTGCCTATTGGTTGGTTATTCAAATATAACCTATTTTAGTAAGAACAAGAAGCATGATGTAAACCTACAGGCTTAAAAAACAAGGTTTAATTTGCTCCTAGGGATCAAGTGCACCAAAATATTGTGGAGGACTGTAAAAATGTCCACTTTGTACTGGAACACTTATTAGGTCTTGGTGAGGCATTCCAATGGTATGTACTAATGTTGTCGTCTGGTTGTGATTTTGAAAATTCGGAGAGAGGAATGTTGCCTGAGCTTGCATGGTTTGACCCGTTTGTGAAACGTTTTGAAGAGAGCTACTGTTTAAAATGTTCTGATCATTAATATCGACTGCTGTCGCTGATCCGGAAGACAAACTTGTATCATTTGTTGGTAGCATATTATTCACATTCACTTGAAGAGGCTCTATGTTATTGGAAGCTGTCAACGTATGCTGGTTGGAGCTTGTTGGTGCTGAATTAGGATTTTTTCGGCGTGAAGTTGTGTTGGTTCCATCACTGGGATTCTTTTTGTGGATTTTCATGTGTTTGTATAAGTTCGACTTGACGCGTATCTCACGTCCACAAATAGGACACTGATGGGGCTTTTCTCCGGTATGTATGGTACCATGTTCCTTAGAAGACAATACATCCAAAATGATTCAATGTTTGCTGGTAAATTTTTCATATCCAGAATACACACACGGAATAATAAGGAGAGAAAATACATCACAAGTATCCTATTCCCAAACCATACTAGAGTAATTACGTACCTCCAGAGCTTTTTTTTTCTTAAACGCTTTTCCACAAATTTCACATATGAAATCTCTTGCAGTTTGGTGTACTACTTTATGACCTTTCAGGGCAGAATAGGTGTAGTACTCCTTCAAGCATACGTCACATTTGTAGTCTTTTCGTCCCTCATGACGACGTACATGTCCTCTTAAAGAACTGGCACTTTTGAATCTAGAATGGCAATCAGACATAAGACATAACTGCTTACACGCAGTAGTAGAAGCATGATTATGATTTATGATCTAGATATTATGCCGATATCTTGCCTTAAATTTAATACTGTAAATAGGAGCAATACTTACGCCTCACTACATATTGAGCAAACATGATTCTTAAGATTAAAATGCACGACATCACGGTGGGAAACAAGAGCTCCCTTCATTTTAAACGTCGCCTCACAATGGTCACATTTCCACGGACGCTCGTCATTATGAGTCGCCATATGAGATTTTAGATTCCACTGGGCAATCCTGTGATCATTTTAAACACACTTTAAAACATTAACTCGCAAGAAAGAACACTACGACGTAAGACCAATAACTCACTTTTTCTTGCACACTTTGCATTTTATCATATACTTCTTTTTTTCATTTTCAGGCAAATGGCGAAGAAGATGGAGATCCAAGCTCATTTTGTTGGCTAAAACTTTCCCGCATTTCTCACATTTAACTTGACGATTTTTATGGACAGCATGTCTATGCTGACCTAGGGCTCTTTTTGTTGGGAATCGCTTACCGCAGTCGTCACACCTATTTGATCATCATTAAAAATATTAAAATATGTTCTCACGGCACAAAGCACAAAGTTCGAACTGAAACAGTAGTCTATACTGATTAGATGCAAACTATTTTAATATGTATTTATGAACTAACTTGTTAAAATAGAAATGAGATATCCAGTGAGGGTAATAGTCTTCCGTTGAAGCAGTCATATCTTTCTCTGGGAACATTTGTCCACATATGTCGCAGGGGTACAATACAGGAAGTTCATTATGCTCAGTTTGCATGTGCTTTGTGTATCCTCTCTTGCCATCTGGAAACGAAAAAATTATTTTACAATACATTTCTACTAAAACGGATAATACAAACTGTAGACCAAATTTTAAAATGTCCACTGCATACTTGCAATTAGTTTCCCGCACTTGGTACAGTAAAGATTTGATAGTTTTTCTCTACTGGTTAAAAATCTTTCAAGTTCTCTAGATTTTTCAGATTTTACAGAATTCGAATGGAAGAGGTGGTCACAGAAAAAATCCCAGTCTTTTTCAGTTAAATGCCGGCGAGCGAAATGAGCATGGGTGGCACCTAAGAATACTTCTTTCACTAAAACCCGTAAGAAAGGTACGAATTACTAGAAATACCGTACGAAGCACCTAAGGTAGTGTAGTTAAATAGATGAGACTATTTTTTAATTCACTAATTTCAAATAAAAATTCATTATATTTACTGCACTTAGAACTCACCTTTACCCATCTTCTTATAGTTACGATAAACTCTAGCTTCGAAGCATTCGTAAGGTATTGGATCATTGATGAATTTCTCATTAGTCGGATCTGCAGCTGTCTCATGCCTTTTACCGATTGCACAATTAAAGATATGCCATCGCTGCAAATGATCCATACACTCTGGACATATCCCAGAGTTCTGGAAACCTTTAGCCTGCAAAACGAAGCAATTGGTAAAAATCAATTATTTATTTATATTCAGAAAGATTGTTAAACGGAACACCGAAAAAGAACTCACGGATTTAGTATTCTTAGGAGGTTTTTTAATCTGAATATTTAGGTGCGCTAGTAGGACGTCAACGTGATAAAAAACTTGTTTCTGCGAGTCGTAAATATCCTCGGTAAACTTTCGCTGCCGAAGACAAACTACACATTTTCTTACTTCAGTACTTTCACCGTCATCACTGTCACTATTGTCTTCTATTTGATAACTGTTTTCCCCTTCATTAGCACTGTCAAGCATTATTTTGATGTCCATTCCGTCTGATGCATCTTCTACCTTCATCGAGTCGGAGGAATCAAAACTATAGCTTGTCTGCTTACATTGCACTGATTTACGCCTGGGTCTTAAATCGTGATTTTTCTTATCATCGATTAACTTAGAATTATAAACGATTTCGTCATTCGTATCTTCATGAAGAGATACCACCAATGTATGATCTGAGTCTGTCAAGGTTTTGTTTTCTTGCATACCCTCTCCATTCAAAATAGGAACCACTGTAACTAGCCCGTTTTCAGTACGTTGACTACCTTCAAGCCCATTCATTCCATGAGCAACAACTACCTGCAAAAAACAATTTATACTTGGAATCACCTCATTTTAATTTCACATGCAGTTAAAAGCCAAAGAAAACAAAATAGTTGAACAGCATGGGTTTGTAGGTGACAAAATTAGTACAATTTCATTATTCGCTGCATTCAATGAGGGCTGTAATTCCAAATCCTGAACTAGTGTGCTACGAGAGGGTGAGTCGGTCAAGTGTGAAGGCGTTGAGGACACTAATATTTCCACCAGATGAGTAGGGGTCGAATGAAGCTGAATAGTGTGCGTGATTGTATGTTGCGACAGCTGATCATGAACCGAATGAAGTGGAATTCCAGCACTACTACCATCATCAGTGGTACCCGCATGTTCATGACCTGTCATTAGCTGAACCTGGTGTACTGTCTGCTGTTCTGATTCCATCATTTGCTGGTTTTGATGATGATTTGACGCCTCAATGGTATATGTCGCCTGCAATTCTTGCTCACTCATGTTCAACATTTTCCCTGCAACAAAATACAAATCACATTACCTAAACTATTTTCCATAAATCAAAAAAGATACACACCAAGATCAAAATTCTTCAAAAACACCCGCAACTTTTATCAGAACTACTGTACATAAAACACAACCCTTATAATAATAGGCAAGATTCCAATACCGCAACAGCTTAATTTCCATTTACAACAATTTAACCATCACATGTACGATGTACGCAATAATGCCCAACACAAATAAAAATACTATTACTTACTAAATCAAATGAATTCTTCAGTCTAAACAACGATAAATCAGAAGCTCAGCAACAATCCTTCTCCCACCCAACTCCAATGACTTTGGCTAGTCAATATAGATGGTCACGTTGTCAAGTATAGAGTTTGGATCATTCTAAAAAGCGTTCCCGGGTCGAATAACACTGTCATTGTCGACTTCCTACATTAATGATAAAGTAAGTAAGAATGTCCTTCCTTGGTCCTGAAAATCGCCGTGTCAGCTCCACCGTGATAACTCGTTTTGCCTGCACATCAAAATTAACTTTTACATTCAAACTGTTTACTCTGTAAATAAGATAGTTCCAAATCTATCGAAAATTTGTACTAACCCAATTTAAATTTAAATGTTCATTCAACCCTTACTTTAATATGACATTGTCAACAATTTAACTATAATATAAATAACAATTTAATAGTCAACAAACACTCACTTTTTCCTTTAGCTGTAATATAAGGCTGAACAATAATAATATATAATTAAGTTGGAAGTTATACGGCACTAATCATTAATACATTTTTGTTTTTAAAACCTCTTAACGATGCTTCCTGCTGGATTTTTTAAAAAAAATCTAGCAGTAGCACTTAGCAGTTGAAAAGGTCTGTAAACTACATGATTTATATATTATTTCAGATTTGCTGGAAAAAGAGCGGAGGGAACAACGAAAGCGCCGCCGCTAATTTTGTATGCACGTATACGTGGGAAGTGGGAATACATTGCATTAGGCGTTTTACAACTTGCCATACATATTCCACTGACTTTGCCTATCCTGGCTATGTTGCTATCTAAAATTCATTACATTAATGCCATGTAATACTTTAAGTAAATACCATCGAACCAATTATTACTTTATGAGATATTTAATGATTTGTTTTTCCAAGTCCGCAATATAATATTCATGGATATAAGAGAGATTTATACATTTAAAAAATATCATTGGTGAGACCTACATGCGTATTTTTTATATACACTTGCTGTCAACGATTTGCGTTGAATTGTTATTGTTTTATTGTATTTTGTTGTTCAGGAAGAAAAAATTTGTGTACAAGAAAGTTCAGTTCATACTCTTTGGTTTTTATTTTGTTAGTGAATAATATTATTTTCACTTTGATATGACTTTTATTTCGGTGAAACAAAAAATGGATGGCCCCCGCCGCTTCCGGGCTCAAGTTGTATAGATACGCTCTGAATAAGTTGTAAAGTATCCCATGCTCGATGTTCCAGCTTCTGTCACTCTCAAACTCTGAATAATGACTCAGTTCTCATTGTCAAATGCGGTTATTGATACTGATAACAGTGATTTATAACTGATTGATTTCAACTTTCAACTATTCCAAGAACCATTTTCAATTTTGCATGCTACCACCACCGCATCGGTAATCGGTACTGGTAGTCAACTAATTGGGAAATCGGAAAAAGATTATCAGGCACTCAGGGTGAGTTTGTAGCGTGACGCGGCGGTAGTCTCCACCGGTTCGTGGTGCACGAATCGAAGGGGCAGGTTATCTTGGCTGCGTGGAATCTCCAAGCAAAACTTGATTCATCAGAACATTGTCCTGACTAGTCCAGAAAGAAAAATATCAAATGTTGGTCAAGTAAATAAAATGCAAAACATTTCTCTATTGCTCATATTTCATGTGTGGTGAGGTGAACATATAATACACATCAATTTAGATGTGCTAAAAAGCTGGTCTGATTGAAAGACAAAGCAGGCAGAATAGGCGTTATGTTCTAATACATATCGTCGGCTAAAGTGCAAAAGGGGCTATATGCAGACACCGCTTATAGTTGGTAGCGCATATAGCGCATGTTAATTTCCGTTCAAGCGATTTCTGCATATGACCCCTTTTGAACTTTAGCCGACGATATGTACTATTAAGCTACAAATATAAGCAGATACAGCAGGCTAGAGACACCAGAATATAGTAGGAAATGAAGTTACTAAAAAATGCCAAACCAGTCCCACATTTACCCTCTTCATCAGAAGTGAAGGCATTGAAGGCACAGCCAAATGAAGAAGAGGCGGGACAAGAGGAAGAAGGAGAATGGGCACGACCGGAGGACGCCCCTTTGAAGAGAGAGCCCTCTCGTGTTGAGCCGCTGGAAACACCGGTAGCCGCGAAGAGGAAGTTGATGAATTCGTCGATGGCACGTCAAAAATTTAGAAGATCTGTTCTTCAGGCTGCATCAACCCTAACTCATGAGTTTCACGTAATGATTTTATTCACCACAATATATCATTGCGTTGGATGGGTGCTCGAAAAATTAGTTTCTTATTGTTAGTAGATAATAATGTAATAAATACGCTAAGGAGCGAGTGCTTTTAATATCACGTATGATCGACAATGTCAAATGATGGTTACAGGGACCTTACATGAATCGACTCCTCATGACCGAAACAGGTCAAAATCTCTTAGACGCTGAAAACCCATCTGCAACCTTCGAAACTATCAAGAAGGGATTTCTCTTTCACCTAAATTCCACTGGACATTATTTAGTCCTACGAGAACACATGCGTCATGCTGTGTCCCATCTGATACAACAATCCAGTGTAATGGTTCGACCGACGGGTTTTAAAAATAACAAGGATTTTCAAAATTTTCTCCATGACATGTACATTTTCCTCACGGATGAAATGCATGAGTGCTTGAACGAGACAGATATGTACGAAGTTGTACCTTCTGACGATGATCCAAGGACGAGAGATGCCGAAGCTAACAAAATTGAGAGTGGCCTGCGGCAGCTGCTGGTATTTGCAGAGGAAGCAATGGCTTTGGGAGACTGGGAGAATTGTCAAAGACTTCATCTACAGCGAATTTGTTTAATAACAGAGACGCCTGACCCATGGGTTGACTTTGCAATAATGTGGGGTGCAAGGGGCGATGACCGAATGGCAGAGATAGCATTGAGAGAAGCCCTAAAAATAGATCCCTACCACATACATGCTCTCTTACTTTCAGGAATAATTGCTGCAAGACATCGCGATGAGCGCGCCATAGGATTTATTGGACAAGCACTAAGTTGTTACCCGCTTTCACCAGAAATCACAGTTCTTCTTGCGTCAGCTCATAATTTACTCGGGAATTTTAAAGCTGCAAAATATTTTTTCCTGAAAGCGCGTTTACTTCATACGGTTCTTACGGGTGGGGACCCTACGCGGGCTGAAAAAGAATTAAATGACTACAGAGAATTCCCTGACGGTTTGCCGGTTGATGAAAAAACTGATGGTCTCGATTCCAGTGCAACAACTCCTACGCGCTCGCGAGGGAGAAAAGGAAAAAAGGGCAAGTCTAAAGATTCATCAAAAAGCTCTAAGAAAAGTAAAAAATCCAAATCGAAGACCAAATCCACCGGTGATAATGCAGAGAGCGAGCCAGGCGGTAGTTCTCGCAGTAAAAAGGGAAAGAAAGGGAGTAAAAAGGATAAAAAGAAGGGTAAAAAAAAGAAAGGCGCAGAAGACCCGGTGAAGGACATGGTAAAAGATGGTGACCCTTTATTCTCCCGAAAAATGTCCATATCGGGCAGCGAACGAGCTAAACCAGCTCCATCTGCCGCACTGAAGCTCACCTATGACTTTCCTTTAGACATTTCAGATGAAAATCTCAGTCAAGTATACATACCTAGCTTAAGCCCTTCGATCATCTTCACATGGGATGTTACGAACTTGGGCGGGCCTTCTGGCGAGAGTCCAGCGGGTGCTAGTACACCTGGAATTTTCAACCCACAATTGCACGAATCACATTTCAGGAAATTCTCCCAAATTGACTTCGACGCCAAGGACGACGAACTTATGAAGAGTTTCAACTTGTTTTTAGAGCACCCAGAATCAATGTCTGGATCAGTCACTAAAAAGGCTTCCCAGATAGCCTCAGAGCCTAGCACTTCAAGGTCTGGGAAGAAAAAGAAGGAAAAGGGTAAAATTTAACGTCAAATCTACTCCTTGCTTTTTGCTCAGTTTTTCTTTTCAAAATATGTCTTTCATTTTAACTTTATAACAATCCTTTCGGTTACTTTGTTTTTTAAAACTTATTTTAGGCGCTGAGCCCAGCTCTTCCAGATCAGAAAAGAAAAAGAAAGGAAAGAAGGGTGCTTCTAGTAAGAGCTCAAGCAAATCTGGCTCAAGTAAGAAATCCGGAAAGAGTCAAGATTCGATGAAATCAAAGAAAAGTAAATCTAAAAAATCAAAATCGAAAGATAAGAAAAAGAAAAAGGGGAAGAAAACTGAGAGTGAAGCTTTAGAGGCACCAAAACCGGAGGAGCCCCAAAGACGTATTTGGACAACCAGATTAGGATCCGAATACATCTGGACTTCGCAACTACTTTTGCGGTATCATGCTCATGATGTGAGATTTCTTTTAGAGAATTCAATATTTTGGTTTGTAATCAAAATTTATCGTGTCAGTTGCATCTGATTTCAACATATTTAGCTGATGGACTCCACTCTAGCCCGGGAGCTGCACCTGACTGAAGACCGTAGTACCCCTTTTGTGTATTTGCTTACACAAAGCTTGCACCTCCGGGATAGGCAGGAAAAAGCAAAAGTTCTAATCGACCAATTGATGCAGAAACCGGAGGTAATTCAAAATCACAACGCTTCGTATTGTAATTAATCCAAGTATGGATCATTAAAAAGTCATAAGGTACAACGTTTAAAACAAATTTTCCTATTATTTATATTAATGGAGAAAAATTTTGAATATCTTTTTGACAGTATCAAAGTAACCCATATTTATTGGAGTTACGGGCCCATATCGAAAATTCTATGGAAAAGACGGGAGAAAGCATTGAAACATACCAGAAAAGCTTAAATCTAGCAGATCCCGATCAAAATACACAGTTGGCCTATCTCCGAGCTGGTACAATGTTGGCGCTTAAAGATAATACGAAAATGGCAAAGACGGTTCTGCTGAAGGGAGTCCACGCGTACAAATCTTTGTATATGTGGCTGGCTCTAGGAGATATTTGCTTGGAGGTTTTATTGTCGCAAATTATGGAACCTTCAGATTTAAAAAAAATGTAACCATAGTTATAATATAAATCTATTCAATGCAGAAAGGTCAGTTTTCTGAAGCAGAAACGTCATACTCCCAAGCTAATTTGCTGGACAACACAAATTCACATATTTGGGGAAAACTGGCTTTAGTGAGTTTAATGCAAGAAAATAAAACCCTTTCGGAGCAATGCTACAAGTGGGCGATTCGGTTTGGATTGAAACCCGGGCCATTGCTTGACGAAATTAAAAAGCTCCAAGAAGAACGAGGATATGGGGACCCCTCTTTCCCACGCGTTCCGAATTGTATTCCACATGAGTTTTATGTCAAACGATTGGGACTTCACAATCCACTTGATATCTACAGACAAGCATTGGAGTCACCCCCTGTCTTAAGAAAAACCGATAGTGACAACGAAGATACAGAAAATATGCAGGCATGGATGGAGCCAGCGTTACCAGAGTATACTGAGGAAGAGGAAGAAGAAGAACTTGCGCTAAGCAAGAGACCAAGCCAGAAGTATTCAAATCCGAGACCAAGTAAAGTACAGCAGAATCCATAAAACTTTCATTCATTCTTTAGTATTTAGGAAAGATTTTTTAATGAAAATTGATTAAGTCAATAAAACCTTCATGGATAACGTGTTAACCTCGGGATATTAAAAACTAAAGGTTGGAACAATAAACTAAAGTTACCTTTTAGTAACTCAATAAAGGCTACTGTATACTGACGGGACGATAGTATAAAGGGCAGCGGCGTAACAAAGTAAATCATTGTGTGAGAGTTGTGTATGCGTTTAATGACAATAAACTATTATTATTATTATTAAGAGTTGAACTGTTATACATACGTATGTTACGGATACGTATCGGAATAAGCTTGTACCTGTTTTACGTACACATGCCGCAAGAAATTGCGAAGAGGTAGTTAAACTATTCACATGAAAAGTAAACAACTTGGTACTTTTAGCATTAGCAATAGGAATGATTACAAAAGAGGGCGTAGTGTTAAGTAAAAAATTACAAACATTTTTATTAGTCTTTCAATATTTCTGACATTGCAATCTTAGTTTGAACTTGCCGACTACCAATCGAAACAGGAGGTAGGAGCAATTCCCTTAGTGCCGTCGTTTGGCCTGACGATAAAGTTTCGAATTTCCACAGTGCTGAACGTAGCTCATCTGGAAAATACCAAGAAACTTACCTATACATTCACCCCTTTATTATGAACCCAGGCATGCAAAAATAGTAAACTTCATTAATACTTGCAAGAGTGCAATGTGGGAGTAAAAATACGGTACGACGACTTTCGGAGAAAAATCGCACTCACTCTTTAGTTTCGTCAATTCTTTTGGTGTCACATTTTTTGCCACATTCATGTGCCTCTCTAAAGGATTCTGAATGTATAAAGCAGCATTGCTAGGCTTCACACAAGAGCTACCCGTAAAAAGTGAGACGCCCTTTGTAGCAAAGTCGAAACTTCCGTAGAACTGAAAAAACTCAACCAATAGTTCGGAAAGGGTGGTCTGGTCATTCTGGGGAGTGAAATATTTCTTCAGTCTCCCGATATCTCTCAAATATGTGCAGTCTACTCCATCCGCGGTGACTCTAGTATCTTCTTTGGCTAATACGAAAAATCAATAAAATAGAGTTGTTAATCAAAATTACATCTTGTAAAATTAGAGAAGGTGAATAATTAAAACACACTGATGTACTTGGATTATTAAAAAGTATATCCCAGGTGGGAAGGATTTTTTTATGCTGGAGGAAATTAATAACGAGCATAACCAACATAAAGTTGGTCGGCTGGCTTCCAGGAACTGCATTAGTAATTTTTCTAGCAGCAGCCCAAGTCCGAATCGTAACAATAAGAGGTTGAAATCGGCTATCAATGCAACCCATCAAGTAAATCAATTCGGACATGAAAACTCCAGACCTACATCATGAAGAATAACCCACGTTAAAATAATTCTTGTGAATAGGCAAATAGGCATTATAAGTATTTACTACAAATAGTAAATTTAAAATTATTTTTCCAAGCAGAACTTACGAGCTAGACATTGATAAATCGCAGTGCAAACCAGTATATTCAGAAAAGTATCGAATTATCGGAACACGAGCTCTAAGAATTTTCTGCACATGACTACACCCAGGGACAAAATAATTCATGACATCACCCAACAATTCCATGTTTCGTACACTTTGACCCCGAGCACCTATCGCCCCACCAGAAGTGAGCATCTTGCACTGAAACCATAGGCGAGTGTCCGCTTTGGCTTTGTTGCTACAAAATATCTCGCCCTAACAACAGTATAATCATAATTAATACCCTGTCATAGTAACTCCAATTTGATCACTTAATTTCACAGCATGGTAACACATAACCAGTAAATAAACCAGAACCAACATCATCCGGTAGAAGGACAAGGTCCAAATCCCCAGAATTACTTCCTATTCCACAAACAGACGAACCAAAAGGTAGGGCACAAGCATTGGGCATCAAAGCCTTCACTGACTGTTCTAAATGATGTACTGTTAAAAACCGGAGTCGCATTCCAATTTCCGAAACTTCGTTTGCTTTGCGTAACATCTTCATTTGTTCACAAATCTGAAAATAAATACGTCAAAATATAAGGATTATAACCTCTCATGCTCTCAAAAAACACATTAACACAATGCAAACAAAAGTCACTCACCGACGTATCTTTCGGGAAGTCAGAAAATGTGTCAGACTGCCTTACACCTAATTTTTCCGATACTATAGACTTATCTACGGGACCTTTGGATTTCCTCGGCCCCGTCATATTTTGACTAAACCAACACATGTGTGACCGAAAAGCAACAGCATTTTCAGGATACTGACAAGCCTTGAACGCTTCTTCTAGATTTGATTTACTTTGAAGTTCCGCTATGACCCAATGATACTCCGCCGTGGATGCTGAGGTACCTATTCGCTTCATACTGCTATCAACCGAGTAATGGTAGATCTCAGCTAATGGTCCAAAGTTCGATGTTAAGTAGGACTTCAAATCACCACATGATTCCCTTCCATTGACCTATAACATCAACGAAAAAATACATATGCCTCAACATCAATATCGACTCATATAATATGAAGATTATTATTATTATTACCAAACACAATATAAACGTTTCGAATAAATAAAAAATAATATCCAACACAAAATATTTACCTGTATCAACAAGGTTTTGGCCGCTTGGTCTCTTCGAAACTTCAAGAATTGATCATATTTCACATAAGTGGATGCCAGCCTTCTATGTTGTTTCATACAGCACATTGCGGATTTACTTACTAACATTTTTATATTCTATTTTAAAAATTCGTAGAACTAATTTGTTGCCACCGGCAAATTTTAATAATTACAACTATCACACCTTCTATCAATACTACCATTATTATAATTTATACACTATAAGAATTAAGATTTCTTGCACAATACTTTTATACAATCACCTACTTAATCAATAAATAAATAATTATTGTAATTTCATTAAATTTTAAAGTGATCCAAAATACTTAATTAGTGACTTAACATAGCTCAATGAGTGAGAGTATAATTCAAAACACCAAAATAGGATTCCGGTGAAATTCTTTCCTTTGAGCTTCGAGCTCATGTCCTATTTTCTTTTCATGTATATATACATGGCTATTATATATTTGCGGGCATGTGTGCCAGTTCGAAATGACCCCAACGCGGTTTCGTCCGAACACTCAATGACATGCCATTGAGTGGTTTATTGCTGTTGTGAATCCAACATCGGCCATATTATTATTATCGGCCCCTCAAATGCATGTTTTGTGAAAAATCCTTGTGGTGGATGGTGGAAATTCATGTTTAAACAAATAACACATTATTCATGCTCTTAACGAGCAGCCATATATAGTTAATAATTAAATCCATTAAGACCAATAGGCCAAAAATGAGGGGTGCGAGAGCAATGTAGTTAAATATTGTTGGAACTTTATTTACCTGCATTTGTTTTGGTCAGGTGCCCTTATATGATTTTTTTATTGGGACATTCGGGCAAAGAAATCATTCCTGACACACATGATTAAATACTATATGCGGCTATACCATTTGATCGTTTTTTTTCACGTTTATACCATTTGATCATTTTAATGGGCTTTAAGTTTAAGCTCTATGAGTTTAATATAATTTAAAATAATTTTGGAGCAGGTGCTACTATATACAAAAAATTCGGATGGTCAATTTTTCGGTAGCATCTGTTATAATTTTTATGGCGTATGTATATAAGATAAAAGTTGTTGCATTGCATTGGCCAAAATTTTTCCAGCATGATTTACAAAGTTGGCACTTCCTGTCGTAGCATGACCGGTTAATGTGGATATATTTGTTTTAGTTACATACTTCATCGTCATTTGGCCTACAATACATTGACCGTTGATCGTTTCTGTTGCATGGGTAATAATTCGGCAATACAAAAACAATAATTATTATTATTATTGTTGTGCATTAGTTTGCTTACAATTTTTGGACAATGAAATGGAGAATAATACTGTAGTAACTATAGTATTATTCTCCATTTCATTGTTGATCTATTAGATTCGCATTCCATTCAACTGTTAAACTTCTTATTGATATTCATTCATAACATTAGTTATTTAATTACATTATTTTTTATAAAATAATCAATTATTGCTGAATTATGGGGGTTGACGGTTGACTTTGCCGACCATTTTTATCTATATAATATAGCACATTATTTTTTATTCTCATTGTATTATTATTTTTTGTATTTTTTCTGATTTTAGATGATTCGTTTACGTTTGTTTACCATAGTGCACAATGCAATCAATGAGGTGCAAACACAATCTTTAATAATGTAGGCCTGGTGCCAAGAAGAGCCGGAAGTAAGTGGAATTAAATATATATGGCCAAACTGTGAAGGGATGAAGACGACGCGACGGGATTTAACCAATTTTGTTAGAAGGATTAACAAGGGGTCAGATTCAGAACAGAAGTCATAAATTAGCTCATTAGCTGTAAACTACAGCTCGCAAAATTGGTGCAAATCTTTTGATATATTGTTATTTTCATTCTGATTTATTATGCTGTATTGCATAATAAATAATAATCTTTGATACCATATATGTTATGTAACATTGAATGGTACATTACAAATTATAATATTGATTGCTTTCATGATGAAATGTAACAGATTTACGGATTAAAGTTAAAGCGTCTTCCCAAACCAATTTTGGCCTGAGCTTTACGATAATTTCGGATTTCGTCATTTTAGACAAATAAAATCCTACGTCGGCTAAATTTCCAATAAATATGATAAGTTCGGTAGAATCTCGCGGAAATCGGTTAAAAACAAATGTGATAGATTATAGACCTGTGACGGCTCCGTTGATGTCACCCCGCACCTTCAGTCGTCCAACCAGTCCCACATCTATGTTTTTACCAATCATACAAAAGGAGGAGCTGTATAGGTCGCCTCTAGAAAAGGCTGAAATTGATATGGATAGGTTGTTGAAGAATATTCCAGGATTGGTATCAGAGGACACTATGAAAGACTTAAATGGAAACGTGACAAGTTTCAATGCCCTTTCCAAAGTAGCAAAAGGAATGAAAGATTTTGCTTCATCAAAGAATAGTGTGAATTTTTCCTCTCGACCGATCTCAAGAGCAGGCTCTAGACCCACATCCGGCAATTCTACTCCTAGTACTTCAAGAAGGGAAGAAAATTCCTTAGATTCCCATACGAGAAGAATTGGTTATGGGTTTACATCCGGGAGAACCGTCCCAAACTCGCAGGCGTATGATTACTGCAGATCTCCAACCTCTACTTCCTGTAGTAAAAAAATCTGGCGCACTTCAGAGCAGCCAATACCAACTCCTCCGAAAACGGCTCCAGCTTTCAACTATCTGGAAATTTCAGATAGTAAAAACAGCGCTCTGAAGCCGGTCCAGAAATTTGTTTTTAAACGCGTTAGTCACGTAATTTTTGAAACTGACATTGAGCACGTACCATATCAAATATCAATCGGTTGTTTCGGTCAGCGTTTCATGCACCTTGTTTGGTCATCTTATATGTAACTTTTAAATACGCAGAAAGCTACCAATAAACGATCTGCATTGTCAGGTGATGATGAGAAGGAAAATCCGATTCAGCGGAAAGACGTATTTCTCAAGCACGTTTTTGTTGTAAATGGTTCTGTTGTAACATTTAAAAGTTTTGGTTACGAAAACTTCACAAACTGGTTTGGAGATGAGACTATGTTAAGGTGAGCCGGGAATTAATCTGAGCATTATTATAATAGTAACCCAGAAAAAATCATATCTTATAATCTGACGAAGAAATAAGGATCAAGCATTAACAGTGACATGTTCTTACAGTAAAGAGAAAAAACCTGATGACTTTTTTCATCGTGAGCTAGATGTATGGGGATTTACGAACCGTGAAATCGCTATGAAACTATTTTGCGGAAACAAGCTACTGGTATGTGCCTTTTGAAGTATATTTGACTTTAAATTTATGTTGTCCATATTATGTATACTCTGTACAATGTACGTGTATGTATGAAAAACCTTTTCTTTAAACATAGATTGAAGCCAACCGTCCTGCTAGGGGAAAGTTGCCAGCAAAGAAATTCAAGGAAACGATTATTTTACCTAACCATCTATCCGTGGAGTCACTAATAGTTTGTCGAAATAAGTCGGGAAGGTTAATTTTAGAAGAAATGCCTAGATGTTCTCTTCCTATTAGTACTCTAAACGAAAAACATGACAAATAAAATTGTGGTAAAGAGATTCTGTGCTTATTCAAATGTGTATTTTGTATTTTTTTAAATGTACAAAACGATACACACGGCACGCATGGAGAAACTTTATTGTTATTGATATTATCGCTTCGACTTTACAGTTAGACTATAGATATTTGTAGATAATTTAGGAAATAGTTAGGTAATAATTATTTATGGTGACACTTGTTATGTTTCCTACGGGATATACTAGAAAACAATGCCAGGGCCAGGAATGGCAGTTATAGAAAACAAATATTTAGAACATTTCAGTGGGTTCATAGCCGTCGACGATAGATTGGTTGCTGAATCTCAAAAATTCAGTAAAACTTTTCAGGAAACTAGGACTGTCTGAAACAAGTGGCACTATCCTGTCCTCTTCAGCCCAATCTTCCGGTTTCAACTGATACATCGCGACAGAATAGTTTATAATGGTATTTGCAAGCTATGAAAGAGTCAATTTTAAAAAACATTTGGAAAGCTCAAAGTACCAATAAGTGAGGATCAGCAGCTATATCATGGATGAAACAATTAAAGAAACGTACCACGAGGAAAAGAGCTCTGTTGATGGAGAAATAACCCGAGGCTGAAGTCATGGCAGGTGAGGACTTGGAATAATTAAAGTACATGCTCCACATCTTTAAATCCATAAAGTACAACAAAAATTTTTAACTATGACCAACTAAAGCAAAGTAACCGTGATTTAAATTTGAACATTTCGAGATATGAATCCAGAACCACATGACCAGAGTTTTTAACATTTGAACAAAAATTTGATCAGTTTGTCTATTTATAACAAAATTTTGGCTATTTTAAATAACATTTTTCCCATTTGAGATAAAAATTTCCCCATTTCAAATAAAATCTTTCTCGTTTCGAATAAAATATATTCCATTTCAAATAAAATCTTTCCCATCTCGAATAAAATTTTCCATATTTACAATAAAATCTTTCCCATCTCGAATAAAATTTTCCATATTTAGAATAAAACCTTTCCCATCTCGAATAAAATTTTCCATATTTAGAAAAAAATGTTTCCCATCTCGAATAAAATTTTCCATATTTAGAATAAAATGTTTCCCATTTGGATTAAAATATCATTTGAAATAAAATGTTTCCCATTTGGATTAAAATATCATTTGAAATAAAATGTTTCCCATTTAAAATAAAATGTTGACAATTGTGTTAAAAATTTAAACAAATGTTTACAAAAATTTAATACATTTTTTCTCATTTCAGATGAAGTTTTAAACCAATTTAAATAAAATTTTGACCATTTTGAACAAAATTTTTAACCATCATTAATATTTGATCATTGATCATTTTGAATAAAATGGAGGTACGATCACAATTTTGACTATTTTATCAGAAATTCATACTGGCGTGAATATTGGATTACCACACAGAAATGTTAGATAATTTCAGACTTACGAAATTTCTCTCCGCTTTAGTCTTACAGTACATAAACCCATGTCGTCGGAGAATAGTGTAACCAGCAAAAGCCTATTTTAAGAAAATGTAACTTAGGGTGTACTCACATAGAACCTTTTGCTTCCGTAACGGTAAGTTTTTTACGGTATGGAAGAAAAATTTTATGGTTACAGTAGAAAAAGGTTCTCTGTGAGTACACCCTTATTTGCAATATACTTCTTCTGAAGTGGATAAAGTGATAATATTGCTGTCAACAAGATGAAAAAACTAGGTGATTTTTCATATTCACATATGTGTTTACCGCCTCATAAGCATTAGCAGTGGCGGAAGTGACGGTAACACAGGTAACCCCTTGGTAGCATAGAAAGACAAAACTGAGCAAGAACTCGTAAAGATTCGACCGTTCAAACAATTCTTCATTTTTCCGGATATTAGACGAATCATCTAAATGTAGTTTCTCCATCATACCACCTCCCTTCGCGGGAATGAACATCACTTCCGTGTATTCCACCAGGGGCAGCAAGATAATGCTACATAAGTGGTAACATTCCAGAACCAATGCGATAGTCTTCCCAGAGCAGAGAGGAGTACAGATGAACCAACATTTTAGCCACTTCGTTGTTTCAAACTACACAACAACAAATATTGTTGTATGAGCTTACCACCATGACGTAATAAGCGGTAATGACGGAATTGTAGTTCTCATTTGTGAATTTGAACACTTGAATCATCGTTAAGTGATCCTTCAGTAGCCTTGTGAAATCAATGCGACGTCTTGTCTGATCGCCCTTTCGTTCCTTCTTGCCTGTAACAAGTATAAGTACATCATGGAAACAGTTTGGGGGTTTCCCTAATCGTCAGAAGGATTCTGACTCAGAAGAAAGTATTCACCCTAATCCTCAGAGTACTCAGAACCCTTAGAAGAAAGTATTCACCCTATTCCTCAGAATACTCGGATTCAGCAGGAATTTAATCGACGGAGTATAAAAGTTAAATGTGCGATGATGACAAAACACAGCTGACTGCGAGAAGAAGAGAGTGAGTGGCGGCGGAAAATAAATATGTATCTCGAAGGCTATACGCCACAAATTAGTAGATGAGGCTGAAATTGACTGCTGGATAAATTAACCCGATATTTGAACGTGTATTAATACGTACAGTCAGCTGAGGAGTAAAACCGCGCACACTATTGCAGGGAAATCTGAGTCTTCTGACCTTTCCGAATTTCTGAGGATTAGGGGGAAATTCCGAATTTCTGAGCATTCTGACCTTTCGGAGTTTCTGAGGATTAGGGGGAAATTCCGAATTTCTGAGTCAAAATCCTTCTGACGATTAGGGAACTCACATTTTGGTACATGAATATCATAGAATGACATAAAATTCTTTCCATACAAGCTTCCAGACAGTTGATGAGTCTGCAATCCCAATTCCAAGCCAGATTTCGAAGAAGTCTTTGAAAAAAAAGGAACTGGGTGATAATGGCCCTGGATCCAGAGTAGGCAAGCACCTGAAGTACAGCAATTCATGGCAAACATAAGTTTTGAACAAAACTTCATGGATCAGTGCAAGCAACAATATCAAGAAAAATGTCTACGGGGGTCACTTGCAATAAGAATAAATCCACACAGACGGTACTTAAATATTGTAATGGTTGGTTCATCTTCATATTGAATTGTAATGGGGACTCTCCAAATGCGGAAAAGAAAGGTAGCAACGGCATCGGATACACTCAGAATACCCGTCATATTCGGGATAAAAACTACCCCCACTACAAACATGCCTGTTAAAAATATGTAAACCATGAGGAACATTAGGTTGTTCATCCAAAGAGTTCGCTTCACTCCTTTGGTGCAGTCCGTGTCCAGAACACACATGACACGACTCCAGTGGTTCATAAAATGACTGTAGGATCTTCCATGTAGTAGAAAATACACTGCCCCTATGACGGTCAACGTCATCCTGGATTCATTTTGGGACTCCAGTTGCAATTCAAGCTTTACATTGTAATATGATTTCTTATATGAAAGTACTTCCATGAAGAGGATAAAAATTTTTACAAAAATCTTTACCAGCTCCAGACAACAAAGATGGGAACCATCTGCGCACGAACCAGCTCCCGCTCGTAAGATACCTTGAACAACTGTTTCGTAATAGGGTCCAACACCCTGCAAAAGTCAAACTTTCAATAAGAAATTGACGCAATCCCTTAGAAAGTCTTTTGTTAGTAGCCATATTTCATATTTAGAAACAAACTTTGTCGTCGTTGTCCCCTCAAAGAAGCCCATCATGAAGCTAAGAATTCCAATGGTCAACCACGCATACAAAAGTACGTAAAGCACAACAACAAGGACGTAGATGATATATGCTATGGATCGGTATCTGAATCGAAACCGCATCGTCCCGTCTGGCTGTAATGGTAAATTAAGCCCTTATATAGCTTCACGGCACTGACGGCACTGCTCAACTATTTTAAGATGATGGGAATTTGAATTTCCAGGGTTATACAGGAGAATAAATCATGTTACCAGTGACTGCTGTGTATAAGGCATTTGACCAATCAGAATCAAATACAAACGCAAGGGGAAGTAGCAGTTGAAAAACTTCTTCGAATTTTTTATGTTGTACGCCATGTTACGTTTTCAACTTTCTGCGATTACTGCGATAGCGTGCGACGAGTGACGTTGTATCGTACGGCTCACAATTCATAACAATTTGATGCAAAACTGCGAAAGCTGCAAGAAGATGCTGGCCGCCGGCGCTAAGCATTACAAATATAACAACACTAACATTTTGTTAAGTTCTTGATAATCCTAATATTCCTAACCTTTGGGGTAAGCGTATGTATGTGGAATTTTCAAATTTTCTGGAATTTTATTCCAAGATAACATCAACATCAAATGAAATAATTTATTATTATCGTGTCTGATCCGAATCAAGATCAAGTGTCCCAAGTCCAAGGTCAAGTAGTTGTTGTTTATTGTCCCCGACCAACATATACATACCACTACCGCACCGGATGATCGGACATCGGACATCGGACAATAAATAATCGCTTCGACTGGATGATGATGACGATGATGACGGATGTCGTATATGCACATTACATGTTATAAAGCGGAAACAGTAACGTTCATATTCTATTGGATATTTCTTACTCAAAGATGATGTGGACAGCAAAATAATAAGAATAATTCATAATGATAATATTTTTATTACAAATCCGATTTCAAAATAATACTAAACCTTTTTAAGTAAGAAAATCCTTAATTGAAAAATTTTATATTTTATAATTTCTTTGAAAATTATTCTAAAAATTGTCACTTCATAATCACTTTTTGCAAACCGCGCGATTTAGTAAAAATTATATAGAAATACTAAGGGTACTAGCCCTGGACCTGGAGGTCCCATCTCAAAACTTTGCAAGGTAGTTCATATATCATAATATTATTAAGCTTAAAATCAATTTGATTTTTGTGTTTTTAAAAATCGCTTTGGGGGAACACCTTTTAAAAAATGCCTAATGTTATTTAAACGGTGACCATGTAGCAACGAAGGACCAAAATTTGTTGAAAACATTGAATTACTTCCAAAGGGTGGGGACTTCAGGGCTACAAAATTCAGGTGAATGTAGTTTTTTCTCGCAGTGACTTTAAGCCCTTGATCTTTGAAGTACTTCAAAGGGTTCGAAAGTTATTTGAAAATCTTGTTTTTGGAGGCAGGCGGTTGCAAACGATAATGAGTAGTTATTGCTCTTGTCAGGTACGGGTCGTCAACCATAATTTTGGGAACGTCACGTTATTACTATTTTATGAAGGACCTCAGGACACATTCGTGAGCAAATTTTAGGGGTCCTTATGTCTAAGGGTCGCGTGATAATCCCCCACACATAATAATTATTCTTAAATTTCCTCATCCCGCCCCAACATACCCATTGTGTATTAACACTCAAATTGGGCCTGAGCAAGTTCTTGACACTGTCCTGAAATGCTATGCATGAAATTCGGGTCGCACTGGTTCCGGGAGACCTCAAAAATGGAGTCACAAAAACTGGGCCAAATCCCACTTAATAAACAAAAAACACCTTCTTGACGAAATAAAATGTTATAATTAGCAACATCAAATTAAAATGCCAGGTGAGCTTCCCCATTGCAACAGCTTTCCAATGAATGCAATAATTAGGGTTAAAAAGCAGAGCCGACTAAGAGATTTTATTAAACCATTGGTGCACACAATTAATAATAGGTTCGAAATATCAACACAATTTAATTTTAAAACTGGCTTCAAAACACATACAATTTATGTCATTACCAAAGCTAATTAAAACAAGTATTTGTTTTCAAAATTTCAGAAACAATTATTCCGTTTCTTGTTTGTAGATGTGTTCGCATTAGCAAGGAAATTTTAGTTATCATTAAATTACAGATTTAGTAAATGTAACTAATCTAGCATGACTTCAAGTATTACTAGTGCTAACGATAACCAACCATAATAATTATTTTCTTATCAGTGTCTTAAGTTAGTCCTTACAATCTAGGCCAGAAATTTTGCTAAGCTACTGCTAG
>JAQFXU010001266.1:0-31524 GCA_034693705.1 Spatulosminthurus flaviceps
GGAATCGAGTTACGATTTTCCCAATTCATGAAGGGAAATCGTAAACTTTTTCCTCAACAGCCAATCGGAGGGACGCTGTCATCGCTCCTAGGCACTTACGATTACGATCTTACGACATTTCTACGATTTTTTTCGAGAATAAGAAATTGATGAAATCGCAACGGGATCGTACGACAGTTGTCGTAAGTGCCTACGATGTCGTAACTTACGAAACGTAAATATTTTTTGAGAATAAGGCCCCTGAGTACAATAACCTTTAGTGTTGAGGCTGCGATGGTCAAAAGGCTAATTATATTTAAAGGGATACTTACGGTAAAAGATAAGGGAATAATCACACAAATATGTTGTTCTGTTGTTGAAGTTGTTCCATTACAATTTCTGCTTCATGATAATTTTAGTCTACCGTGGTAAGATTGTCTGGGGAAACATGATTTTACACTTTTATTATTGATTCCAACAACTGCTTCAGCTTATTAGTACAAGCTCAACCATAAAGAATTCCTTAAGATTAATTTGTGTCTACACATATAGAATCATATACAAATTATGCTGTATTTGATGGAATGGAACAGACTAAAAGACCCCAGAATTTCATTAAAACCCAAGGGAAATGTTGAGGTTGTTTGGTGGTAAGAACTGAAACATAATAATAAATAATTCTGTGTTGGCTAACCCCACCGAAGAAGCACTTTTAGTGATGATCATTTTATTTTCGACCTATCACTCCCTTTTTGGTCCCCCTTCAGTTCCCATCTTGGGTGGGCTAGACATTTCTATTTATTTTGCGTATCTGTACTAAAAGATATAAAAATATTCTTCTTCCAAACTCACATCATTGGGATGAGATTATGTAACTTATAACACGTAACCTGACCTGAGCTGTGTAAATGGAGTTGTTTGTACAGAGAGACATAATTGAATAATCCAGTAAATGTAATTTATAATAATGAAATAAATGGAAGAAAACTTCACGTTCAGACTTCTCATATAAGGTGAATAACATATGGAGTTAACTGAGTCCTGAATAATTCTTGGTGTTACTATAATAATTGAAGCTAAAATGAACCCAGTGTTATACTAACAATGAGTCCATAAATGAGAATTTTTTGATCGCCTCCAAAATCCCTTCCAATTAGCTTCAATTGCTTCCCGCATGTCTCAAATTCATCGCTGATGTGGTTATGTATGGTAGATTTACATAGTTGTTTAGCCTTTTCCATGCCCGCAAACTTTTCCTATCAGCCTTTGTAATCTTATGCGGTAAAGGTAAATTATATAGGTAAAGTATATAGGAAAAAATTATGAACACAAAATGAATATACATAATGGAGGAGAAAATCGATTGATGGTGTGTGCATTGATACACATACCATATGTCTAAGTTTCCTATGAGAATATATATGTTCGGTAGTAGTAGTTCCAATGAGAATTGTGATGGTAATGATTCGCGGAGGGATATTGGGGATTGGGGCTGGAGGTTGCTTTTACTTTTGGTAATTAATGAGGCGTAAAGTGACAAATGTGGATACTGACTTAAATGCATTGTGTGAGTGATGAATTACGGGTGTATATTGATTTCCCCGGGATATCCTCAACTAATTATTGGGTCCTATGTAACATGCACACACGTGAGCATTAATAGTCAACCTGTACTTTAAATCTTCCTTGTATGAAAACCTTATTAATCCATGAGTGTTGTATAAATTACATCTATTCATATTCCAAGACGCCAGACGATATTGATAACCTGTCCTTAAAAGCACTCCTTGAAGGAACTGCATCATCCATTCGATTATACTATGGAAAAGGTAATGTTCAGGAAACTTGGTATAGAAAACGCCTCGTGCTTGCTCCCCATTTCACTTTTTACAAGAGAGTTTTTTCTCGAGGGTTTTTTTGGTCAAATATAGACGGTTATTATTGAGAACTATTATTGAAGAAGCGGGGAGTTGCGCTTGTATCTAAAAATCTATAGAAATGTTGGTTGAGCATCTGGAGGAAATTGAAGAAAATGAGAGGGATTCAATATAAAATTAGTAAAAGGTTATAATGGTACTATAAGAAAAGGGGGAAAGTTTGATGATGCCGTATGGAGAAGTGGAGGTGGGTTTTTGGAGGAGCCATGCGGTTGGGAAATTACAAGTAGCTTTTATGTGACCATTCATTAAGGTTTGATGGTGGGACTGTGACGCAGATAACATAGAATGAGCATCTTCCGCCCTATTTTTATAGTCAAAGCTTTAGCATCTTCAAATGAATCTAATTATGCTCAAATTGAGTGAAATGAGGGTTTTAATTATGGTAACTATTACAGGCAGCTGATGCTATTGCCACTCCACTCTTTGGTCTGGAAGCTGAACAAAGTCTATTTTTTTGCAAGAACTACGGAAGATGTAAATCATGGCATTTGCTCGGTAATTGTTTTTCCCTCCCCCCGCCCCACAAAAAAAAACACACTAACAAAAAAACGATACTTTTATATATATGAAAAGGGACATTACTCCCAACTTAATGCTGTTCAATTTTACCCAAAAAACCACTAATGTGAAAGTAAAGTGTGGAAATTGACTTCTCTCCCGGGACTCACGTTTCTCCCGTATATATACTTTCATGTAGTTAAACTTGCTATATCCAGGAGCAGTGGTTGTGACGCTAAGTTTCCCCTTCGTATTCCTTGTGTGCCTGGGCTGTGGAAATGTGGAGGATTACGCCAAAATGGTCTATTATGCTCCTTTTGCCGCTCTTAGCCAAATTGGCTGGGCTGCAACGCAAATTTCACATTTAGCCATTATTCCAAAAATGAGTCCGGATGAGTTGGTGAGGACGGAAATCCTAGCAATTCGGTAAATATATAGCTATATGTATATGTGAATGAAACTTTTCTAGGAATAAAAGTTGTCCGTTTACAATCACTTTTTTTCTATTTGATTTTCATGAGATTTTTATTACAATAAGAGTTTCTTTCTTTCTATAACCACCCGATAAACTCTTTGAACTTTAGGTATGCTTTTACTGTTGGAGCCAATATCACCGTATTTCTACTTGCGTACTTCATCCTTGGACTGAATGAAACTTTGACTCCTGCGGATACCCATAAATTTACGGCAAGTGTAATTTTTTTTCTCTTGTATTTATTTTTAGACGATCTTCCTTCGGTAATGGTAAAAATTTTAAAGAATTTTAAAGAGACAAATTTGAAATAACTTTGATAAATTTGGGTTTGTTTTCTTGGTGTTCTTTATGTTTGGAATGTTTATGTCTGCGTTTTTATTTTTGGGATTGTAAATTGTAGGGGAATGTTTTTGACCGGAGATATAAAATGTGAGTTGCTGATCAATAAGTGTATTTTTGTTGTTGTAAATATGAACAGGAAATAGCTTTGATTGCAACATTGATTGGGTTGGTAGCCACTGCAATATTTCATTTGACTGTGACGGAAGAGACGGATGGGGCAGTGAAGCGCTCAGTAGCTTTCCTCAATTCCCTTCCTTCAATGGATACGCGTCGTCAATCCATATGCGAGTCCATGCAATACTCTACACGCACCATGCCCTACGGTTTTAATTCTCGAAGAAGAAGATCTGCTTTTGGGAAATATAGCACTGAAGCACGGTCAGCTTTGCTCCATCGAAATTCAGTTGCGGGTGGAGGTAACGTTGGTCAGAATAGCACAACAGATGCGGAGATTTCCTTTCATTTAGAATCCGGTCGTCATGGCGGTTCCTACGGATCCTCACATCCACACACGAACTCCGTTTTGGGACACCTCCAGCACAGCTTGCAAGTCATCACTCATAGTGTGCAAAACCTCCGGCCAACTAATCCTCTTAGCACCACTTGGCTTAGCATGGGCCGAGAGAAGATGGAGGTTCTGGACTGGCTGAAAATGTCTCAGTTTTATGTTGTGAGTGCCTTTTTTCTGGGCTGTGCAGCATTACATGTAGTAACTTGAGGCTGCACTTCCGTACTTGTACATTGAAATCATGTATGTACAAATAGATGCCTTCTAATTCAATCTGTACAGGTTGGACTTATTTACATGGCGACTAGACTTTCTGTCAATGTGACTCAAGTGTATGTTCCACTGTATCTTCAAAAGTCACTGAGGTTATCTGTTGGGACGTTGGCTACGGTCCCTTTAACCATGTATCTTGCTGGATTTGTAGTAACTTGTTTCTTGAAGTCCATCAACAAATACGTTGGACGACAACTGAGTTTTATTTTCGGAGCTACGTTTAGCATCAGTGGCTCACTCTTTATTGCTCTCTTTGACTGGGATGGTTACCCGGAGTTCAAGACCTATGGAATTTACTTTGTGGGAGCTTTGCTAGGTAAATCCAACTTCCTCACCGGTTACTTGAATCCACAGCCCTGCAATGCTAACGTCAACTTTGGTGTGGGTAAATCCTTTTAACTTCCACGGTCGCGTGTAGCTTTGTTATACTCCTCACCAAGTCATAGTGAGAGTCAGAAGCTCCCACTCACGGTGCGGGTATTACCGAACGGAATGAATGATCCGGGGATTCTTTTACGAGTACGGGGTTAGATGCCACAAAATATACATGTACTGGGAATTTTAAACTCATAGTACTGACTGATAGCAGCTTTGCATTTATATTGGTACATTTAGACATTTTTCTTGAATATTCTTGAGCCTGGGAGTGCAGAAGTAAAGATAGCTCGGGTTGTCGTGGTAGCCTTGTCCCATATACTCTTCCCAATATATGTATACACCTTAAACAGAGTATTTTGATAAAGATGTACTATTTTACTATCAATACGGACGTGTTCTCCAGCAACCTCTGGAAGCACTGTCGTTCAAACTTGGTTAGATAAATAGAATCAAGGGAAGCTGCATTTTTGTATAGCTCTGTAACTTTTTCCTTTATTTCATTTCAACAAAAGCTTTAGAAATTAAAGTCATTCTTAGTTTCATGTTTCTTACCGATTTTACCCAACTTTACAAAAAACCTTAATGCTACATAATACATACATGTACCCACCTCAATACATTCTTACTAAAACCTGGTAATCTAGAAGAATAGAAAATATACCCTTTTACAAGTTTTTCTCTTTGACAGGGTCTTCTTAAATGCTTCACACTGGGAGAAATTCCTTCATTCTCCTCAACATGCCTAACATTTATACGAAGAACGGAGTACAAACATAACGAGTTTCCTTTGAGTTCTTCAAACATGTTTAAACCTATATAGCATACACACAGTCATTCAATCCTCGAAGGTTTAAACAGAGTTTGGTATTATGATTACAGTAAAAAGACATGCACAACTTTCATACGGTTAGAGTCTTGAAACTTTTAAAGCTATATGAACCATTAGCATTAAATTTACATGATATACGATAAAGAATATAAAGTCCGTATATAGTACAGTTTGTATTAATAATGCATATGGCTCATGCTACGCGGGATTAAAGGGGTATATTGATTAGCAACGTAATTAAATGGTTAACAAACACTTTGGTTAGACCTAACAATCATCATTAGTTACAAATTAATACATAACAAAAAAAGTTGGAGCATATACAGTAACGGTATTTTACAGGAGAACCTATTATCTACTTTCCTAATACAATAAGCACATGTGAACATCTTTGTTGACAAAAATGGTTGATTTCTACAGTCTAATATTATTCTACTCTATTTATTTTTTTTCTTGAGTAACAATATTATTTTGGCGGGTCTTTAACAACACCCCGCTTATAGTCAACATATGGCTTAAAAACTTAGATATTTTTTTAATTATTATTTTTAGTCAACAATAACCCAACAAACTGCAAATGCCTCCAACCCAAGATCTGAAATTTGAAAGTTTTTTTGTAACAATAATGATTGTTATAATAAGCTTATTGTAGGAAGGTTTATTTAAGGAGCACAAAAACATCGGCTCTTGCATTATTTCACTAAATGTTGCGCATTTAATTTTTTTGTTATGCAACATTACTGTTTACATAGCTAACGATTGGACTTACGAAGGTGGAAAATTATCGCCTTTCTTTGAATTTCTGTCTAAAAATTTTCACACAGTCTGTTGATCAGATAAAGTTTATCTTATTTGTTTTTACATTAAGGAATTTTGGTGAAGTAATGCCGACCTCAAGGCAAATTTACAGGTAAATAATTTAAATTCGAATTTTTATGCGCAGGTAGTGGAGGGTCCGCAATGTTGGTGACGTCCTTGTCAATTACAGCAGATCTAATAGGTTCGAATGTGGAAAGTGGAGCTTTTGTCTACGGGGCAATGAGCTTCACGGATAAACTATCCTGTGGTCTTGTCATCAGCCTCATCAATTATGCCGCACCCTGCCAGTGAGATTTTTATCTTATCCGGAACTGATTACATAAATAGCTCGCTTATTTTGAGCTCAAGTGTTTTTTTATCCTAATAAATTTATTAAGGCCAAGTATCTAATCACACTTGACGAAGTAAAAAACGAAATTTGCTAAAAGTGGTAGAGGAGGAATCAGTAAATACCTAGAGTGCATAACATAGTGGACGGAGTAAAAACTTTTAAGCAAAGCCATATCTTAGGTTTAATAGGTACTGAGCTACCTTTAATAATAAAAAATTAGCTAGCCCCTAATGAGCGTATAAATTGCTGCCCTAGCTCTCACCGATACAAATAAAATTTCGTTTTCAACTTCGTCAGTCGTTTATCCAATGCAACTTGACTTGGATCGTACATCGTACATTATTAATTACAGAGAAGATAACGGAAGCTGCGATCCATCCTTGGAAGTACCTTACTACAGAGATTCCCTAGCTATTGTTTGTGGAGGTACGTTCGCTTGTATACAACGTAAAATATTGGCCAGGAGATCAGATTGTTTCCTGGCCATAAAAATAATCTCAGTGGATATTTTTTCTGGTACGTTTACGCTCATGTAATATTAATCAACAGGCACATCTATGATTGGAGTGATGGCCATCGTGATTCTCACAATGAAGATTTATATTCAAAATCGCGACAAATTCTAAGCTGGGAATCAATAATTAACACAATAATTTATGGAAATTTATCAGGTAGATAAGTGTACACATCGTATATTGTTTTGTCCCTGTTTAGCACTTTTTAAAAAAGATTTTAAGTATTTGTATTGCACGATCCGTCGCTTTTTGTAATCGCTGTGTACATGCTGCCAAATAGAAATTACGAATAAAATTTTGTTTCGACAAATAAATGATTGAAGTCCAGTTTTTAAAAGCATTATTGGTTGGCGTAGGGCTCGAAAGACAATCTAATGAGCAGATGTGTATTGATTAGTGATACTTCTTGGAGGGTTTTGGCTTCTAACGATGGTGAAAGTCACGCAGTAGGAAGCAAGAAGTAGTAGTGGTGTTTGTAATTATTACATTGGAGCCGCAAGAAATGTATGGGTCTGTTAATTAATATTTATCGCGAGGGCAATTAATGAATTAAATTGGCGGAAAGGTCTTGCTTTTTGATGCTTATTAGATGGATGATTACGAAGAATGGGAGTAGGCTGTATTGGTGTAGCCACCCGAGTAAATGGACGAGTTGGACTCTGATGAGGTCTTGACAGAGTTACGTCTTCGCAGGCACAGAACAAATATGAGGATTATCACGGCGATCATGAGGAAAAGACCAGAAAATGCTATTGCTAGAGCAAAGTCTCGTTGATTGAAGCACAACACTTCTCCGTTGTCCTCCTTCTCCTTTAGAATGTCCGCCTCGGCTTGTTCATTTGCCTCGTTCACCCACAACACATTGTAAACCTAAAAGTTTGAAAATAATCTGTGATTCCATTCGTTGCCAAAACTCGTACATCTTCAACGTATGTGAATGTCATAAATACTTAGTAATTATGTCACCACTCGTTTGGCTTAATGCAATAAAAGCTAAAACATGGTTTTAGTATTCAAAGATTTTGATGGATTAGGAGAAAGATATAGGTCACCTCTATCGTGGCGGGTTGATCTCCTTCATCTACATTGGCGTCTCGACGTTTCCTTAAATTGACTTTCCCATTACAAATTGGAGGATGGCAGTGTTTGCAAACACGAACGCTACATGTGTAGTAGACGCTGGGAGAGTAGGGGAATTTGTGAGCAAGGAATTCCACACTAGCTGAATTCCCGGTTTTGTCGTACACAAATGATCCCATGATCTCTGGATCAACGGGACAACCGTCAGCATTGACAAGCGTCTCCTCAGTCCAACCCAATCCGTCTCGAACTTTGCAGTTAGTTACGACGAAGGGTAACCTATACACATTCAAAGACAATAAGTTTTCGATCAATTAATTGAAGTTAAGCACAAAAAGTATAACCAGTCTTTATTATGCCCAGACTTCCGACCGTTACCATTATCACCTCTCAGACCCCGTTTGAATCTATTGGAAGGAAATCGCTGTGGAAAACAAATCTTTAATTTTCCCTTCAGTTAGTCTTTCGAGGATTTCCAAGTCACAGAAACTTTTTGACAATAAATTAGTTTGTTCAGCCCATCAGTTATTCTGATTGAAGCTGCTTGGTCGATATCAACGGTTATTACACATTGAATGCCATATGTCTAGATATACGCGTGTATTCCTACAGCTTTATATGGGGTCCCTGTTGAGCATAATAAAATCAATTCGGAGCAGCCATAAATACATTTTGCGAGGACAAATTGCCCTTTTGTGGTTTACAGCTCTGACCTTTATGCTTGTTTCCTCTGGAAATTAACTCTTTCTGCATTTCAATATACGCTTCATTCTAACTAAATACCTAGGCTCCATTGGACAGGCTTATAACAACAGTTATTTACAGGGCAATAAACTTTGTGGATTTTGTCCAATATGACTGTCAAAGCCTTGCCTATCCTCTGTATAAATCGGAAGACTAATTCCCTACACGGAAGCTTAGATTACTGGATAAAAGCCCTTTAATTCCACCATTTCCATCGGTCTCACGAGTATAGAGACAGTACTGCAAACTCACAGCCTTGCTTGTATCAACCCCCTCAATGGCAGTTGCCAATGTCATCGCAATTGTTAAAACTCAGTATCAAGGGAGCTTCATCAAAGATGCTACAACCATTAATTATTATTGAGTCAGTCCAGTAGTGAAAAAAGGTGTAAAGTAATTAATTTAAATTTTTTTCCGCCCCACCAATTGCTATTCATAATAATAATAATATAAAAACTGAAATAGGATATATAATTGAAAAGGAAAACGTGAGGATATCAAAGTTAAAATGACGCAACCGACCCCAATTTCCTTGAGATTGCAGCGATTCAGCAGCACAAATCATAATGATCCTGCTGATGTCATCGATTCATTTGGGTTTTTGTATTATCATTCCAACATTAGCAAGGATAATTGAAGGATGCATATTAATTATATCATTTTAGATGTTTACATGCAAATATCATGTGGCGGACTTGATCCGTTGAATCATCAGTTTTGGTCGGCAATGACTTCACTAATACCACAAAAAAGTAACAGCTCTTTTGCAGTACTCACGATTTAACAGCTTTTTTCAAGTATACATTTAATTTCATTGGTAAAATTCTTGCAAACTCAACAATAAGGAATATATATCCTGGAAGGTCAAATAATAATAATTAATGGTCTACCAAAACATGTTTTCCCATTCTAACGACCTGTATTTACTAACAATGGACGAGACAGATGCACTATTAGCTTCGAAATTAACCCTGACGTGGACATAACACTGAAATTAGGTTTATACAGCTTCCAACATAACGGGATTCCAAAACTTTGTTACTATTAGCTTTGAAAATTAACTCTGCATTTAGCCTTGTTAGCTATGAATGTAATTACAATAAGAGAATTATTACGAGTTCAGTCTCATCATTAAATAATGGAGGACTACATCCCCACACACACCTTTCAGCTCTAACCAAATGAATGTCAAGTCCCAAGCTGATCACGATCTTGGTTTGCAAGAAACCTAGAAAATGAGCTTCGTTATGATCCAAACTTACTTGGTAGGGTGCTCGAAGGAGATGTTGAGTTTGAGTGGATCTCCAATTTTGACATGCTCAGTTTTCAGTTCCTCTCCATCCTTGTAAATATTCATCTGAACGTTGATATTATGCTTGTATTTACAACGAATATGAAATCCATGACCTTGTCCAGTCACAAGTTTTGGATGAGGTTCCAAAACAATAGTGTTGTAAAATTCCTCGTTGCTCCCTTCATTGATTTTCATTGTATTACAAGATCGGAGGGGTAACTTGTACTCAATCCATTCCGAGTCGGTGTGGTAGTACTCTGTTAAGCAACTACTATTCTTGCTCAGTCCCTATTTTAAAAAAAACAATCAAAAAACCATTTTCACTCCATTATTATTCATTTAATTCCTCCATCTAAAAATTCTAAGCACCCCCCAAAGTTTCTTCGCAGAATCAACAAATACCCACAAAAATAACAATTTCACGCTTTAAAATAAACTCACCTGGGGATAAATCATTCCATTGAAATCCGGATGCGGAGATTTAATCCGAACTTTTATTTCCGTCGATGCGCAACTTATTTCAATGTTGTTGTCGGGTAGGAGTGGAGTATCCGTGGTCGTGATTGGTGTCACACTCCCCCCGCTACTTGTTCGGGTACTACTTTCCTCTCCAATAATTCCATCAGTTGATACTAGTAGGATCTTTTGAGCACATAAACACACAATTAATACCAACGCCCGCATTTTTTCCCTATATCACACCAAAATCTCACAATATTCTCAGGGTTCTCCCTCTAAAAAAACACCTCCTCTCTGACTCTCAATTCCCTCCAAAATTACACCTTTTTATTCCAAAATTAAAGCTAAAAACACTTTAAATTATATGGAAAAATCCAATTTATTTCCATTCGCTTTCACACTTATCACACCACAATATTATTATATCACAACAATTAAATAATTATTTCCATATCCGCAGTTTATCACACTTGTAATACAACGAGGAGCAGACGCATTCCAATTCTTATACAAAATATTACAAAACTGTGCACTCAAAATTCCCCATACATTTCTTGTATACTCTTGTATATTTAAAAAAAACAAATTCTAATATATACTCTAAATCCGACGAACCTATCTCACAAAATGAAATGATTTGGAAAAATTACTCACCAAAAGAGAAGAAACTAGTATGGCAGGTGCCATGATGATGGTGATACCTGAGAAGGACTAACTCTTTGCACACTGTTAATGTGCAAAAATCTCGGCATGCATCAGTTCAGCCCAACCAAAGGGTTTTGTATATAGACAGGTACTTTTTCTCATACGACCAAAATCACTGTCTTTCCCTTTCACTTTATTCCATACGATAACTATATAGGATAGAAAAATCTTTTTATTTCTTTTAGTCAAGTATAACTATAACATATACACAAGAGTGTACAAACTATATAAGTAACGTTGAATCATATCAAGGAGGAATAACTTCCTTGGTAAAAATCCCATATACTTAAAGGTATGATAATGTTATAGGGGTTTTAAAGTAATAGAATGTATATATTCTGGGTAAAAGACTCAAGAACAAATACTACAAGGGCTATGTACTTGCATTGTTGTATTAGACTTCTTCTTTTGGGAGATGACGATGACGACGAGGAGCAATTATGCACATGCAAGGGGCCACAGCAGATAGCTCTCATCCAGGTGAATGTTATACTGAAGGCATAAAAATTTTGGGTTTTTTTCAAGTATATGTACATATATTTTTTTTTATATGCATACGAATTTTGTTATTTACTGCATAGCTTTTGTGTATTATAGACATTGTCAAGAGACTGATATAGGTAAAAAAGCCAATGGCAATAACAGCAGACTCCCACTTGTCTTGTTACGTTGACCTTGCGTCTCTCTCATTCCCTTCTCTTGCCTTGCCTTACATATTTATTCCTTGTTGAATCTCATGTCCTTACCTGGATCTTACGTCTTTTCAGTCTATATGCTTTTTTTGCTTGATTCAGAGGAACAGCGCTTTTGTATTGGATTGCGGAGTGTATAGAGTGTTTGTCAGTTTGAACGTTATTATGAGGGGGATGTACAGAGAGCTGGGAGTAAGTGCATAGATATAGTTAAAGAACCCATGCAACAATGAACCCCTATAGTATTGAAACATAGAGGTTTCTCATTGTTGCAGAGGAAGGTATAGAGAACTGGGCGTTAGCATGTAAGAAGGAACATTCCTATGATTCTGAGAGCCGTCAACTTGAGAAGGGCTTTAGGAAGAGTTTTCACAGCTGTATATTTTTTAAACAGCTATATGTAATGTAATGGAACGTCTGCCACCGCTTCGTTTCCTTAGGTTGAGAGGAGAGGAGTATAAATATTGAAGGAGACCAAGCACCTTGAAAAATGCAGAGTCTCAAGTCAGATTGAGAAAAATTTATGCTTCATATTTTTGAAATTGCTTCCAATATTTTTGAAGAGTGAAGCTTGGTTTTTCGGTTGAAGTTTCGGAAGGGATTTTGATCTGTATAGTATTTTTTTGGAGGTTAAAGTTGAGAAGGGAGTTTGCTTGGTGTTTTGAAACTTGAGAAATTAGAAATTTTCGTGATGTCTGTGCAGGAATTTGGAAGCTTAAAGGGTTTAGGGAGAGGGAGGTAAAAGAGTCAAACTTTTGGAAATACCATGGTAATTTGAGGAGGTGCTAAGGTTGGGAAGTTGGTAGTATGGAAAGATGCTAAGTTTAAAAATGGATGGGAGAGTCATAAAAGTTGATGAAATGGTAGACTGTGGCCTTGTGGAGTGTGATGTTCATTCGGAGCTGAGCTATTTGTTTTTTGCAAGGAAGTGGCTCTCTTGGTACTTTTGCAAATTAGTGGGGAGTAAATTTGAGAGCTTTGGTAATTTACTTGATGTTCAATGGTATTTTATTTTTTAAGTATATATTTCTCGGAGCCGTAGCTTTTAGCCGTATGTTTTGGTAGAATGAACTGGACAGTTTACTCTTGTATGTAAGGAAAAAGGCTTACGGAACATCACTTGTGTATTGTAAAAATGTATAGACATTGAGGGGATATACATAAAGTTAAATGAGAGGATTGGCTTGAGTTCAGTTATTTAGAAGGAAGGTAGTTTTTGAAAAGGTAGAGAAACTATATAGCTAAGGGGCATTATATGACTGGTGTTGTTGGTACACAGCAGCCTCTCAAAGGGATTTGAATGGTTAATAAGCAAAAAGCTCTCGTAGGTGAAAAAAAAATTAATTTGACTCTCATATAACAAACACATGGTACTTATGATGACTATAGACATTGGTATTAATGGGGGTTCATCCTACGCGTCTTCAAGGTATTCCTTATGTATATCTCTCATGCAATATAAATTATAAGCTATTGTCCATATTGAATGCCGTGAGCCACAACTTGCCATAAAATATTGCAGCTAATTTGCACTTTCCTCTTATGTGTGCATGTCATTTATATCTAGTACTATGCATGTATGTATACGGGAAGATAATGGGGTTCGTGTGTATAAACCCACATTTTTTTACTATATCACTTCTGTGCAAATGTTTTTTTAGGAGTACCTTTTTTAATACACCCCCAGCAATTGAATAATGTCATTATGGACATATTACGTATGACTTGACTACATAGTTATATGAGGAATCGATATTCCGTGTCTGTTTTTTTAAGTTTTTTTTCTTGTTGTGCCGTAAATGATGTCACACCTACGGAATCAACTGAGGACAGGTGTTAGCGGACCTTCATCCTCATTACTTGCATGCACATTTTCTTGGTCGTGTTTTTTTACGACAGAAAAATCCAAGTAGTATTTATATGCAGCCGATATATCCTATATATTCTTATGTATAAAAATTATATAAAAATATAGGGTGTGATTTTTCAGGAAAAAATTGCTTACAATAAGCTTTTTGCGTTATGTATTGTTGAGATGTTGTCGTACCACATATCCGTCCTAGGAGAATTGTTATCATATTTTGCATTACTGTATCGGTCATTTTCCATGCAGACAATAATAATAAATTCTTAATCGGTAGTCATCTTTTGACGAGTAGTATGACGTGTTTTTTTCGTTTTAACTTGATATTTAGTTGAAGGAGGATGTGAACCAAAATAGTGATGAACTATAACTTATGATTGCATCGTATTTGGCCACCGTAATCTATTTACTAATCTTACGGGCTTGGAAGAAACAAGGGACAATTCCTGGGATTTCGTAAGAGCCTTTGCCATAACCTACGTACATTATTTTTTTACCAATTTAATCTTTTAAATGAATTATAACTTCTAGTAATTATTACACTATAGGGTGCGGCAAACATTTTCCACCCCTTGAAATTGAGCCAGAAAGGGGATGGAAAATATTTTGAGATGTAAATATTAAAAAAGCATTCCCCTCATTTAAAATATAAATTTACCCATTTAAACAAAAACGTTCCATCGATCAATAAATTCCTGCTAATTGACAACTGGTGATTTTCAACAGAGAAGTTATTCTAGGTCCTACGCCGTTTGCAATAACGATGCTTCAACTGCCGCATCAATATTTGTTTAGATGTTTAGTGCTGTTTGTATTTTGATTTAAAATTCAAATTATTACTGTCATGCATGACCGGTCAGTAAGCAGATTTCCAATTAGTATATTTTTGGGCAGTATAAAAGAGCCGGAAGCCACAAAATCGTCAGTCTTTCAAAAGATAGAAGTTGCTCCAGACTACGGAATGGTAACTTTTGGAGGTGCTCCTCCGTATTTAACTGTATTTTATATTGCCATTATTCTATTGCTTACGATAAAATTGTTTGAAATTGCATGAGATTTAGCTTGAGCCAGGCGCCAGGCTATTCTTCGCAGCATATAAAGCATCGTTTATAAATGTATACTCCGATTTCTATCACTGGGGAGGCAAAAAGGAAAACATACAAGAAATTCTCTAAGGTTTTTTAAAACTTAGACCTTTGAGCTTGGAGAAAAAACCGCAAGTTTTTTCATGCGTCGTCCCATACACGGAGAAGACAGCAAAATGATTAATGACACCCTGTACTCTCTTTAAAATACGATATCATTACATAAATGAATAAACCAGACATTTTGGTGAGGAAAACGTTACGAAAAAATTTTCAACAATAATAATTAGATTCTCAAGTATTTGAGAAGAGGTTGCGGATTTGTGAGAAACTTTCGTTGAGAGGAATTTGAGTATAGTGTAATAATGGAGTAGGTAATAGGAATGTTTAAAAAGTAATTAAAGTGGAGTAGTTACAAAACTGAAAGTAATAGATAAGGATTGGAGGTTAATTGCGTGGGTATACAAAGCTATTTCAAAGTGTGGACTTCCTCTGACCATGCGAAAAAATACAAGGCAAAGAGATGCACACACATGTTTCCAAACTAAATCTCAGGGTTGTAAATTCCCCTTAAAAATTTAATCCTTGCAGAAGTCAGCAGGAGTCATGGCTCATGTGAACTGTATCAACTTCTCAAGCCAGCCCTTACACATGCTACACATACACATATTTTTTTTGAATTTCAAACATGCACCGGGTATCCTCGATCCTTTAGTTTCGGATTTTGGCTCAGTACAAACTTACCTTAAGGAGCAGATATAAATTAAGTAACGTTTTGTTGACAAATGTTACAAGGCTGAATGAGTGAGTAAACATTTTGCAGCTGTGGCAATATGAGCCATGCTAATTTGACTTATTGCAATTACTAAATCTATGTCAAAGGTGCGATGGCGTAAGGTGAGCAGACAACAAGTTAGGACTTTGACAATAATCAACGTCGGCTATGACCATTTTTAGCCATGGCTACCTTGATGCAAACACTTGTCCAACTCTTTCTCTCTCTCTCTACTTTGATCAATTTCCATCCTTTGCCATAAGACATGTGTGTGTCTCTCTATCCCTCTCTTATTCGTATGAATTGCAAAAACTCCCACCATCAATCCAAAGGCTAAAGAGATCTTCAATACACCCATAAAATCCCTCCTGTGACATATGCTCTATCCTTAATCTCTATCAATTGCATAGCGCCTCTATTGTATAGAATCTCTGTGCAAAATAATTATAGATATTAAATCTCGCAAATTAAAAAAACCTTCTCCCCCAGCAAAATTAATACCAGGCGCCGCAAATGTTTTAATGCTTTTACAATGTTTCAAAGAACACAAATGTTTAAATATAGCCTTATCCTATTAGCATAGGGTGACTATATGCGGGGTAAAATTTTATTACACTAAAAGTACCGTACAGATCATTGCATAGTCAATGATTATTTCTCCAAGGGAATGAGTGGGGGGGCAGACCATATATCTATATCTGTTCAAAGCTTTAAAAAAAAGGTATTTCAATTTTTTCAGACCAAAAATGTCATGAGGGAAATCCTATATCATTATTAAAAATACATCTATAACCCCAACGTACACCATTTTGGATCTACCCAAACCGTTTGTTTTACTTTCCTCTAAAAGGAATCATCCATTTTGGCAATGTTGGTCATTACCCATGAGGAGTAAGTACCATTCCTTGAAATAACATTATATGTAATGTTACATAGTTAATGTATGCAAAATTATTACTTTATTCTCAACATGTCTCTAGTCAAGTGATTACTTTACTTTTTCCAAACAACTCAGTCACATTAACTTTTTGAAACGTTTCCACCCAACTTGTAATAAAAACAACACTCCAACGTTCAAATTCTCACATCCAAGCCTCAGATCCTATCCTATTTAATCACATCAGCAAAGATTCATATTATGCACCTGTAAATATATATACAGAAGCATATTTAAACATCTTCAATTCACCACCTCCTTTTAGCACCCTCATGCGTCATCTCTCAAGCAAAATCTAAACTTCATCCTCAAAGCTTCCCTTTACTTACGAACGGTTCACCTTCTACTCCATCGCGCAATATTTATTTGAATGCAACGATTTTCTACATCAAGAAGGACTGGTATTACCATAAAACTTTGAATATTAAGCTCGGATAAATGTTTCCAGACTTCCGGAAAATAAATAAGTAAAACATATCTATTCGGAGAACAAGTAATATTCTTCAATTATTCAAGTATTAGTAAAAAAAACAAGCAAGCTGCTAAAAAAATCGGCATTTCCTTTGTACTTCAGCTCTGCCACTGCATTTACTTAATTTGATTCAACCTTTTCTGAGGTCCAGCTTGCTTCCTTTAATTATGCATACCCTATGTGAAAATACTGAGTGATAAAAACTTAGTTAGGGTGGAATTTTTAAATTTTCCCATTTCATGAAATGATCCACGAACCTATGTAATAAGGATTGTGTAATTCTTCAAGATTGACTGTACATCGTAGCCAACATTTAAAAAATCCATGAATTGTTATTGTATATATATTGGGTTATCCGAGATAATTTATTTCATACCGATACAATCATATAATTCATGTTATATAATATTGGACAAGCTTGATAGTGTTCGAATCTCTAGAGAAATGTTTCTAAATCAATGTCACGTATATAAAAGCCGGTTTGAAAAGAAAAATTAATTTTAAGAAATAGGTGTGCTTGGGGTAGCTTATTGAGAAATACTACACTCACATATTGGATTTTAATAAGGAAAAAGCAAATGAACTAAAAGTTACATTATCCTTCACCATATACAATTTTCCTTTCAATATGTAAAAAAAATCCTATTGATTAGAGAATGAAACCTAAGGTCAATGATCGAGACCGGGTTTGATCCCAAAGTAATAATTTCAAGAGAAAAAAAAACTTCTTGATTCCATGCAACAATCACGTATACACTGGTCATATAGGTATAAAGACGCGTGTAAAATTACACATGAAAAAAATGTTGACAGAACACATTTACATATGGTATAGATATGTATATATGTATATCTATAAAATGAGTACGGTTTCAATTCAAACATAAAATCCCTCTCTCTCACTGAAAGAAAAAGGAAACCTGAATCTGCTGTCCAGAGATCAAGAAATCATTGTCATTGTTTACTTTCCAACTGAACGTCAATTAGCTTTTTGCCGTTAAAACGGAATGGATCATTCCAATGGCTGCGGATACGTTAAATTCTTGTATTTACTTCACTGCCAAAGTGATTTTTATTCCTTGCATTTTGTCCATAGTAGTTCTTTTGAGAAATTTGACCTTCACTGGAAGAGGTCACATACCAATGTAAGTATAATGACTTGCGGTCTTCATTTCAACCGCAAACTTGATCATTTCTTTTGTTTTTGCTTTTCTCTTACACGATAAATACATGTAGATTATACACTGGATTTACACACACACGGAAAAAATAAAATAAAGATTAAACTTGTACTGGTGAAAAAAAGTTGTAGTACTGGAAACTGGAATTTAAAGGATGTTCTAGTATGCCCATAGGGATATGCATTTAAAACGTTTACGTTATTTTTAAATCGACACTATATTTATGACTGTTTTTCACCTTTCGTATACAACGCAATGCAATGCCTGTGTATTTGTAAACGTATTTATTTATATAATCAACTATTTTGAGTCATTCAACTCTAACAAGTTATTTCGCCTTTAATAAACATGTGACATTTGACGAAATTATTTTAATCTGATTATATTTTTAATGTCCCAAGCCCACTATATCCCACTCTGTCCGTAGTATCTTCTGCATTCCATTATTATTTTGTTATCATAAATATGTATCTAAAATGTACTCGTTAAAACCAGATTTAAAAAAAACAATGTAAATTTTTTTCAATCATAATAATTTGTAATGTGAATTTATACGGTTGTAATAAATTGCATTGTTTTTTTTGGAGGGGGTTGTATGGTGGGGGATGAACCATAGCGTAAACGTTACGCCTCAACCGGAAGAATTTCTTGCATTGTTTCCAACATCATAGATGAGATGAGGAGTCTTTTGAAACGCTAACTAATTAAATATACGAAGCACAGAGCCGAAACTTGTTTATATCTTATAATGTTGAAAGGCCCATGACAATTTTTATACTCTCGTTCTATCCGTTTCTTCCTTATAGCACTGCTCACATTATTATCACCGGAGGTTATACAAATGCAAGATCTTAAACAACATAATATTTATTATATGCATAACTTTTACCCACCTTTTCTTATTAACTATAGTCGTAGCATTGTATTGTGGCAGTACACATAAATATCTAAATGAATGAATGAAATGCTAAGGGAGCATATAATTTTGAAACCGTCAAAAGACGCTGGATGTTTATAATAAAAACCATTAATTAAATTCTTTTTCTCCTCTCACTTGACATCTGCCACAGATTTATTTCTCTCCTAGTTTAAATGGCCGATGGACAATCAGAAAGTTCACTTGGTATTTCCTATTTAATTCTCTTCCACCCTTCATATTTGGTTATTGCTGTAAGTATGAATACACCATAAAATATTGCAATCATTTTATTGGCCCATATTGAAACAATCTATCCTTACAGTCAGAATAATTTACCATTTCAATACAGTAAATTAGTTATTTAAATTTACACATTTACGCATCTCAATCCTTTACTTTCATATACTTAATAATAGTAGGAAAAGACAAGGAAGGAATAAACTGTAAAGAAATATTAAATACACTTTTAGAAATACGCCCAAATTCTACAGATCCATTGTCGTAAAGGCTCAACCATAGAAAAACTCATTTAAAAAATAGATATAGATTTTAACGAGGAGACAACACATGTCTTTACATGGAGATTCCAAACAGTTTGTCATGTCTCTTTACTTCCCTATTAGGAAGAATTGAGAGCATATATGCGTAATGATGAATTAACATTATTGCTTGGAATCATGTAATTCCTTTTTATAATCTTGCTCCAACATGAAGTAACAATTTATCATAACTTGATGGCGATGATTCACATTTAATTCTAAGGAAGATATATTAGTCAGCAGCCTCTTCTTGTTAAAGCACAAGAAATAATGCTTGCTCATGAGTATCCAACCAACAAGTTAGGGATTTTGTGTGGAAAGTGAACTGGAATACTTTTCATATTAGTATAAACACATAATCTTCTCCTAATTATTATCATTAACATTACGTATGTAGGTCTATATGGGTTTGAACCGGAAGGAGATTTTTAGATTTTTTTTTCAGTCCTATAGCAATAGGAATAACAAGGGCTTGGAAGAAAAATTAAAACCCTTTTTTAGTACACATTCACCAATTCACTCATATGAGTCTCTTGGAGAGGAACCTTTTTCCAAGTATAGAGAGATACATACATAAGAAGATATAGAAAACAAGTGTGATAATATCTATCATTTATATACGCTGAGGCCATAGAAGCATGTTCGCTTCAAACATTCACTTTCATTTGATGTCACGGAAAGTTCAGACACTTAGGTTAAAAGACCTCATGGTAACACTCGATGCATTCTGATCGAGTCCTATAATGTTTCATAGTATACACTGTATATAAATGAACAATAATAATTATTATATTCTCCCTCACCACCGACCAGTGAACAAACTTGTAAAATTCTCTGATGAAGCGGATTTTGCTCTCAGTTTCAAACTGGCTATTTTTTTTGTACATCTACATACAACGTTGTACGGAGCCCTCATAGTAAAGAAGATTATAAAGTCGACCCATTAAAAAAAATTTATGAGTCAGACGCTGCTTAGAACAATATTCTTTGGAAGTAGCCTCTTAAATCAACTCCTGTTCTAATCCAATCAGACGTACTTACACATTTAAGCATCCGTAGAGATATCAAGAGTTGAGACAGACTTGCATTGTTTAGCTCATCTGTGAGTATTAAACTTATTTGCATTATATACATAAATTGCATTCTCTCTCATATATGCGGACTTTTTAAGTACAACATGCAGTTCAAGGGCAGAGGCTTAAGGTTTTTCCCGATTTGGCGAAAGATCCTTTTAACCGTTGTCTCATTTTATAACGGCTCCATTTGATTCCCAATTTTTCCTTTCCCTTTGTCTGTACGGAGCATAAGGTTTTTTTATTGCTTTTTTATGCTCATCATACTAAAACATCTCATGTTGACCTTTCCTTTGTCATTTGGACATTTATATCTTGAGCATATCTCTATTGAGGAATCACTTAAATGGCCATATGAGTATGATGTCACATCCCCTCAAATGGCAACAGTCCATGTTTTTTAAATTTTTTAAGAAAATTTATTATAACTGGTTTTTTATATTTATTGGATCAATTAAAAAAATGGATGGAAAAATATCAAATTAAATTAAATGTACATATTACACATAGATTCGATGAGGCAATGATGATGTCCAGAATTATTATTGTATTTCAAGTATGAAAGCGATAGGAGTTAATTAATATTCAAGCATGTATGAAAGGGATAGTTTTTTTTTAATTTCGCGGGACACTTGAGAAATTAAATTCTGGGAAATGTAGCATGTAGTTGATGAAGTTTATAAAAGCTCTGTGACAAGCTCAATCCTGTAAACGTGAGGAGCAATAAGGTTGTTGGGAGGTGGCGAAGAGGTGAGGAATTCTTCTAGAGACGAATGATATTTACGTGGAAGTGAGAATTTGAACGGGCATTGTATGAGAAACTGTTTGTGTGAGGGTCAAACGGGAGGTGAGACGTGGATGGACTCGTATTTTTTAAACACTACTTAACTATGACTCTCTTAATGATTTTTGCCAAATTTTGTGAACATCACCTGTGTCTCCCTTCGACACACACACACACACACTCTCTCTCCGCTCCATGTGCATTGAAAGAGTTGAGGGAGAAAAAACTGGAGTCGGAGTTGAACGCCCTATTCATATTGGTATTAAGTCCTGTCCGTCGTCCATAGAGTTGATAGTTGTTTGGAATAAAATATGTGGTTCTTGAAAAGCCAGGCTTAATCATACAATCAGAAGATGAGTAGAGATGCTCTTCAGTAAAGAAAGGGAGAGAGAGAGAGAGATAGAGAAAAAACCAGAAAGGTAAAAACAAGTTTTTAATGTAAAAAAAGGGGTTGAGGAATGACGGTGGGATTGACCGCGTCCAAGGTAATCAACAAAATCTAATTCGCTAAAAAGTCTCGTCTTCAGATTTCAAACCGAACAGTTGAATTTCATCTTTGCCACAATGAACATCTATGTGTTAATCGGACTTCTCGGAGTCTGTAGCTTCAGTCTTGCAGCTCCAGAACCACCCTCATGGCCTTATAGCCATGATTTACGTTATTACTATGGATACCCGGGTAAAACTCCGTACGTGTACAGGGCAAGTATAGAGGATGACGAGGAGCCCGTCGACAGATCCCGACAGGATTCCGGACAATTAGTGTCAACTCTCATTCATAATGCTGCTGTCAAGCAGCAAGATGAGCTGAAAAATTTCGGTAAGTCTTGTTTTTTTTAAAATTCTTTCCTCATAGTTAAATCAGTTCACTTTCACAGTCACTTCATCTTCTTCTTTTCTCCCTTTTCCTCCGCATTTGTCATTCATTACATTTACCAAATTCCTCATTCAACCCTTTTACTTTCCTTCAATATCATTTATTATTTTACTCTCCCGGAAAAATTCTCCTTGCTCTGGTTCCAAATTCCTAACCTAATAAAATCCTATGAGTATTATTCAAAAAACTGGATCTTTCACCATCAATTTATTTCCTGAATTTTCCCTGTTTGACTAGGTATTTTTTGTTAAAAAATTTCCCGTATTTTCCTTTAAACTATTACAATTAATGTTTGTTTTGATAGCTATGAAAATTGTGACAGGATTTTTAAATTGATAATTTTCACTACGTCAGCTCTCTCGCAAATCTGTGACATAACTTTTTAAAGAGATCTGTGGATTTGAAAATAAATGATGTTAAATGATATGTTTGTGTGAGGAAGGAGTTGTTGGAATTTGGAGCAGCAACTTTCACTCTGCCCATGCACCGGGAAAATAAATGGGGACCAAGTGAAATAACTGTGACAGTTTAATATGTGGAGAAGTCAATTGAAAATAATTGAGCGTTTTTTTTGAGGGGCAAAGGGAGGTGAAGGAAATGGAAGTGAAGTGAGGAAATGAGGCTGGTTTTGATAAAGAGTCACTCTATGTGTGTTTTAAACATGCTGACTTTTTTTTTCTTCTTCTTCTTCTATAGGTAACGAAAGACCGAAAGTGGAAACCGGCTCTGTACCACCTGTGCCAGAACGACCCGGTGAATCTTCCAAGAATGGAGCTCCGGTATCTCCAGCGCCTACTGTCGTCAAGCCTGGTGTTGTTAACCCCGTAAGAGAGCCCTAGGGATACTTATTATTTAATCTAAAAATTTTTATGTTCGTACGTATCTATACATAAGGCGTATGGACTCTCAGAAACTCTTCCCCACCGAAACTTTAGAGACAGGTCATTTATCACTGTTTTTATAACTTCTCACTCAAGTCCATAGACTTTTGACTCTTGGAAACTGCCTCAAAAGTTTTATATGGAGCTGACACTTTGTCTTCTTCTTCTTTACGAGGTACGGGTGATGTGCTCCCTAAATTAAAACTTTACTTTTTCCTAATGACTTTATCTGGGAGCGAGAGTCAATCACCTCTAATCTTGTCTGGGAGCATCAATCTTACTAAGTGTTTCTCTGTCACCGGGAGATGAGTCCTTTGGATATTTTTTTTATTCAAATGTGAGCAGTATTGCGTATACTGTCATGTGCATATACAATATACACTCCTGACATTTGTAATAATTTCTATATCCCTTATTATTGTTTCAAGTGATGGGCCTGCTCGGAATAACAATGACCACATTCAAATGTGTACCCAGCCGCTTAAGTATTTACTAGCTCCGGCTTCACACTTGCTAATAAATTCCAGTTTTAAATGCAAATTAGGCTTCGCTAAAAAAACTGGATAATAGATATTTACAATTATAACGAATATACTGGTACTTATATAGCATTGACCAATTATTAAAAAGGATTTTTAATCCAGTTTACAATACTACCTCTCCCTTGCTCCTAAATTGGCAGGTTCAGTTGCGAAATTAGAAAACTTGCTATCTTGTTTGTAGCTCGGATTCGAAGTTTCTTAATACGAAGGTGTCAATAAGTAGGGTCAGCTGGCTTTCTGATATTTCCAGTCTTAACACGCAGGTGTTTTTTAGCTTGATACACTATAACGCATGGATGGGCTAAGCCTGCAGAAATTTACAACAGGCGGCTTTTGACATAGGAATTGTGCAATTAATTACAATACGGGAGGGAGAGTCGGGGCTAGGAGACAGTGGGAGAGGAACTGGAATGTATTTTTTAGCCCAATATTTGATGAAGGGCGTTGAACGGCGAGAATTTGCGAAGTATTTAATAATTTGTGATTATTTTAATATTTACAGCCAGCCTTCCCGCCAGCTAGGAAACCCGCTCCTCCAGCTCCCCAACCAACAAAGCCTGCTCCGGAGGAGGAGGAAGATGAGGATGATGAAGATGATGAGGAGTCCAATGAAGATGAGGATGAGGAGGAAGATGATGAGGAAGTTGATGATGAGGAGAGACGTCGTAATGAACCCATCGATGTGGTCACCACTCAAGTCCCCGAGAATGCCACAAGCTTGGAATCTGCTGAGGCTGCTCCCGCTAAGAACGTAAGCCAACCCATCCGAACCGTTGAGGAGGATTCTAACGCCAACGGTGCTGTTTTGGACGTTGTGGAAATCAAGCCTGACAATGAGGATGAAACATCCGATGAAGCATCTCTAGATGGCGTGGAAGCGTTCGTTCCTGGCTACGTCACTGACCAAGGAGAGGTTTTGGTTCCAGTTGACACCGTCACCGGAGATCAACCTATTTCTATTGTGCCAGGTATGACAGTGACCTACAGGATTTTTGGATTTGCGAACATTTTATTTATGCTGTGTAATTAATTAAATTAATTAAATTAATTTTTTAGATCCATATACTCCGCCATCTCGAGGAGTTCCATTGAACTATTACGGTTACAATGCCGGTGGACTACAAAATGGCCTCTACAGGCAAGAAGGTATCTATCCATATTTCTTGTAAACATTTCAAAATTCTCGACAATTGACCAAAGAACAACCAAATAACCAAGAATAGGGGTGCATTTGTTTTTTTTTTTACCTTTTTTGATTTTTTGTATGATTTTTTTTTGTTAATAAATATTTGACAAAAACATAAATGAGCGTTGATTTTCTTCTTTTTCTGCTCCTTCCGTTCCCTATCAATTCATTAAAAAGTCTTTGGAGAAGAGGATGAAAGTCAGGAAGATGAAAGTAATGAGGATGAAGAAGATGAGGAGGATGAGTCCGTCAAAGAGGTTAAGGAACAGCCAAAGAAGAAACCACTCGCGCCACCACCCAAACCTACCAAGACACCTTTGCACTTGATCCCCGCCAGCGCTCCTACCAATGAGGATGACGAACTTGAAGGTGGTCATCAACGTTACAGGAATGAAGCCTTCCCACCATCCCGTAGCCCTCTTCTTTACCCTGTTACTTTCCGAGTCAATGGAGGTTATCTCACTGGCCCCTTTGATAAACCCGTCTCATCTTCCGAAGTCTTCCAGTACGTCGAGCCTAGACCCATGGTAAGGCGTCGCCCACCGGTTTCTCCAGACAATATTTTCTATGCTTACACTCAAAGAAGGAGAACTCCTCAACCAATCACCGTTGCCATTCCTGCCTCTGCCTTATACCAAACCAGAAGAACATCCAGCCCAAATAGACCAGTCTACAGTCAAGGCATGCTCCCTTACATCTACAGTGCTCCAAGGCTCAGGCCAAATACTTACAATAATGAACCCTTCATTCCGAGGTATTTTTTTCTTTACAAGAATCCTTCTTTACAATTAATGAAATAATTTTGAAAGACCATATTTAACGTGTTACCCTATTTCAGCTACAGACCACACACTTTGCACAATCCTGGTGAAAAGCTCAAGATTAAATCTAGTTATGAATTGTTAGTGGAACCTCATTCCGGTAGCAATGTTCGACTTCGTACAAAGAAACGACCTAACAAAAAACGGGTCAGCAACAAAAAGAAGACTCAATCCGTTAAGCGAAGGTAAGAAATTCATATTATAGTTTACCTTCTGTTTTAAATATTTTTAAAAGAATTTAAAGCTTTAAAAAGATACTCTCCGATTGGTTACCAAAATATAATATCAAGCAACACAAAATCAAAATTTTAGAAAATTAAGCAATAAGAAAAACAGTTTATCAGAAGCAAAATTTTAGAAAATATTTGAGAAAATTATCTTGAAACCAATCTTCTAGTTTTGATAAAAATAATTTGAATATCGGAATTTGCGAAATTAAAATTGTGAAATCAAATTGCTGTAATTTATTTTGCTGCTACGAGGTTTGTTAGTGAAGAATTTAATACAACTGTGCAGTGATGATATAGCTATTTTCGTACTTAATTATGTAATTAACGTGATTAATTTCTTTTTTATAATTTTTTCAGGCCCGTTGCTGTAATTTCTCGTCCACACACACCAATGCAAGCTCTTCCATACAGACAACCTATGATTCCACACCGACCACCGGGACCCTACAGACAACCCTCTCCAGCAGGTCAGGCTCCAGTGCTCTACCGTCCTGTGTACAATGTGAGACCTTTACAGCGAGTGCCTGCTACAGGATACCGTCAACCACCTTATGTCTCCTCAGCTTACAACGAGTATCAGAATTTCTTGAAAGGCCTTGCATCAGGTTACTACGGAAACCGTCCATCCTTCAACAGACCCACACCCGTCATTCAACAGGACGAGCCTATGGCTGACTCCTCGGAACCCGCCGTTATTGGTCAGGAAAGGAAACCAAAGACGAGACGAGAAGCAAAGAAAGTTAAGAAACAAAAGAAAGTCGTGATTAAAAAGAAAGAGGATCCTTTGAACCTCTTCCCTTTGAAGAAGGAAACTAAGAAGCCTAATATGTAGGGTTACTTCCAACGAATTTAATTTATCTTTTGAATTCGGCTCAAGTCGTCAAAACTGCCTTTGTTTTGTTGTTGAAGCTTCTCAAAGAAATTCTAGTACATATGCTTGATATTACACACATACTCAATCGTATTGAGGGGTTCTGATATAACAATTTATTATTATTAATATTAAAAAAAATTTGTGAGAAGTAGAAAAACCAAGATGCAATTGTTAAAAAGTAGGTTAGAAAATTGACAAGGAATAAATCAATGTCATTTTGGTTGAATGAATTGGATTTGTATTCTGTTTTCATATTTCTAATATCTTCCATTATAAATCTGCATGAAATGTACTGCAGTGAAATGGAGTCATCAAACTTCCACATGGTTCTTGTCAAGCTCCAAGTGCAGTTGTTATGCATACTTTACCATAACGTCCAATAATTCCATGCCAGTCACATAAGTTGGATTTTATACATGATTAAATGAAAATATGAAGAATGGTTCCGCATCCAAGAAAGTTAACTGTATATGAGTTTGTGTTGTGAATCTGAAATGAGATGTAGGCAAGGAATACTTTTTAATGGTTGAACTGCATTTGGACTGCAGTGAGGATTTTCGTGTCAGCAAAAAGGAATGGAACGTGCTTTGTCAGTAGTAAATTATGGAAGCATCGTATGCCGGTTGCTGTTTACTCAGATCCGTTTTTTACTTGATGCACTTTTTATGATTCTCGTCGAGAGAGGAAACTTTGTGCTCGGGCCAACTTAAGCAATGCAAATGGAAGTGAGTGGTTGCAGTTGCAACATCTGTCCTTTCAACTGAACAAGGGCTCCATGTGTTTATCTACACAAAGATCGTGTCACATTTGAATGCCACATTTAAGTTATGAGCTGCATTGCGAAAATGTCTGCAGTTTTTCCTTCCAACCTAGTAAATCACAATGGTCTGTTGCTCTTTTGCTGCATCAATGACTTTCCCTTGAGGATGAGAGATCTGTTAGAATCTTAAAAAAATCTCATCAAATCAATTGATGGCCAATGGAGTTGAAATGTATTTTTTTAGGGGGAGCTAAATCTCGGAGAGAGGATTTAAAAGGAACAAGTATGGTTTATTGCTAAGTACATTATTTACAAAAAACATGGTTGCTGGCGTCTCTGCATTTTGATAATTTTAATTAACAGTATTGATTTTAAGCGGCAATTTTTGTAATTAAAATGCTTTGTGTTTACGTATTCTCGTAGTCATAGTCGTCATGGTGGTTATTAACAGAATGGAGTGGAATCGTTGTCGTGGACGGTAAGGGTACATTTTTCCTCCAACCACACCCTGGTAATGGGAGTCCATCTGGACCAATTGGACACGGGGCATCGAGACCTGGGACACCCTGATCACCTTTCGGACCAGGGTCACCTTTCCTTCCACGCTTTCCGAGTGGACCCTTAGTTTGGGAAAAATAATTAAAAGCATTTAGGTTAGATTCATTCTTTGCTCATTCATTGAAAATGTAAGGTTTTCCTTTTTACATATTCTAACTCTTTTCGTATTGATTAATATTATTTATCCTGAGCTGTATTACAGCCAGTCTGGTTATTAAATGTTATCGAGGCGTTAATAATTATTTATTGAACATTTGCAATGATTGCAATAATAATCTATAGTAATAATAATTATTTGAATTAATAACAACAAATTACCATATCCCCCTTCATACCAAGTTCACCCTTCGGACCCTAATAAAATAAGTAAAGTAAGAACGGAAAGGAAAATAAAAAAAATAAAAAAGCTTGTTAGTGTATTAGTCGTTTATTCCGAACCATTTCACCAGGGATTCCATCCGTTCCCTTAACCAAAATGCAAAAACAATGAATTAGTTGCATATTCGATTAATTCAAAATCTATACAATAAAATACAGAAATATAATTCATACAATGATATTTTTTATTCGAAAACTTACAGGAAGTCCCGGTTCACCTCGTTCTCCTTTTTTCCCCGGTTCACCTTGTGCTCCTTTCATACCGTCCAAACCCGGAGGACCCTGCAAATACATAATTTGTTCAGTTCCATGCACTTCAGGTTCAAGGACATGCAACACTATACTGAGGAAGTGGCAGGAAAGCTGAGGGGTCTAGACAAAAAGTTTCCATCACATCGAAAGATGTGACTGCATTTTACCGTTGCACCGAGCTCTCCTAAACGACCTGGTTCACCACGAAGTCCCATCGGTCCCTGGAAGCACAACAAATTAATCCTCATAATTTTGGTTTCATTTTCATAAAATTATGTTGTTCAATTTTTTGTACTGTTACGTAGGTAAAAAAATCTTACAGGAAGTCCCATTGGCCCTTGATCTCCTTTATCGCCTGTTTCGCCCTGTAATGAAAAATCAATCGAACTTTTCAGATCATCATATTCCTAACAAAATGGCTTAGCAACTATAAATATAACTAACTGGTACTGCTGGAGGTCACCGACTTCCAGCGCAGCGGTAAAAATAATTAAGAAAACTTTAAAATTTACCGCTTCACCCTTCCCTCCATCTGCCCCTTTGTCACCTTTGATTCCTGGAGGACCTTGAAGACCAATGGGACCCACAGGACCCGGAGGTCCTGGCGGGCCAATTAATCCCTCTAAATTGTCAAAAACTCCGTCACCTTGCAGCGCCAAGTGTTGCCGACGTCTCAACTTTTTGTACTTTTGCTAAAAAATTATTTAAATTAAATCACAGAATTAGAATTTAACCCAAATAATTACAACAAAACAGCCAATTAGAATGACTGTTGGCTCAATGGCTACAAAACTAATTTCAATTCAATGCTTGATATGAAATCAACCTTGATTACATTGATTGAAATTTAATTATCACGATAGTAAGGACAGAGCATTTATTTTGAATTTCCATGCTAATTACCGTGTCTCCGCGATCCCCCTTGTCTCCTTTGCCTCCAGGATATCCCGGAGGACCGGGAAGTCCCGGCGGACCCATTAAGCCAGGTGGGCCGATGTCTCCATACTCGCCCTTGTCACCTTTAGGTCCGAGCATTCCCGGTGACCCTGGCGGACCCTGAGGGCCAGTGGGTCCGTCTTTTCCCGCGATTCCAGGAAGACCTCTTGGACCTTGATCTCCTTTCGGCCCAAAGGGTCCAGGAGGTCCTGATGGTCCTTCTGGCCCGAGGTCACCCGGGGGTCCCGGAAGTCCTTTCTCTGCTGCTTCACCATTCAACCCTTTCCGACCCTAAATTCAGTAATCCCAGACGGAAGCAAATTAGTAAATATACGTAAACATTCATTTGAACCTTTAGCATTGTAAATTCTGTCAAGTAATAAACCAATTTATGATTCAATAATCCACGCGTGGTTCGCTATTTCAATGCCGTTCTGACGAAGTAAGTCTCGAAAAATCCCAATTTTGACTCTTGAACTTTCGTGGCCCGTACCCTCAGGTTAACAAAAAAGTACAAGGAAAATAATGTAGAAAATGTTAGTTGCATTAAATCATAAAAATTATTAATGGTACACTGAAGAAAGCAAAAAGCATACAACACAAGAAAGAAAATCAACTCAAAGTAACTCCTAACCCGCTTCCCTCTTTTCCCTCTCAAGCCCTTTTCCCCAGGAGGGCCGATAGGCCCTACATCACCTTTATCACCTTTGTTCCCTGGTGGTCCTACAATAAACTGAGTTAGTATTTTAAAATAACAAAAAGAGCCAAAGAAGAAGGAAATAAAATAAAGAATAGATATCACAGATAGAGAGGACACAAGATAACAAAAGAGAAAAGATACAGACGAATTCAAATTCAAAATGGTTAAAAACCTGAGGGTCCTGGAGCTCCAGGAGGCCCTTCAATAAATCCAGTAGGCAGACCTTTCCCATCAAGTGTAGTTGTTAGTCCCCGGTCACCTTTTACCCCTCGGTCACCCTTCCATTACCAATAATAAATATTCTCGTACTTTATAAATCCTTGGTAAAGAGTTCCAAAGACAGGAAAAAAACATTATTCTAAACAGCAATCCAATTCCATCAAAATCATTCACTTACACAAGCACCACAACCTTACCAATGCTAAAGCAATCTCAATAGTTAGTAACTATCCCCTCTTCCGAGCAGGTAAGCACAATGTCATTCATAGCGCAATTATACCTTAAGCCAACAAAATAAATCCAGAACACATTAAATACGCTATTTAAAATCCCTACGGCATAAACATGAACAAAACAATAATAATTAATCTACAGTTCGTCAAGCATTTTAAAAACATTATTCAAAAAAGGCAATACCTCTAGACATGTCGAGCCCCTCTACTCATTCATTACACTGAAAATTACCCATGTCCCTTCAGCTTGTGTATTTTCGCACATCAAAACAACTAAAACAAGGAAACAAAAACCCCAAAAGCAACAAGTAATTTTCCAACCCCAAAACGTAATCAAATTGCATCCGAGTCAATATATCTGAAAATTAAAGCAAACTTTACACCCAAATCAATACTATTAGGCTTTATCAATACAAAATACAACCCTACTGAAGCAGTTCCACATGAAACAAAAATATACAAAGAGTAAGTCCACGGGGAATGTGTAAGCCCAAAACATCATATTTTTTCAAATTAATCATTTTCAGCAAAAGTAACATCTGCAGGGTTTCATAAGCAACGGCGTTGGAATTTTTCTAATAGGTTAA
>JAQFXU010001267.1:0-31496 GCA_034693705.1 Spatulosminthurus flaviceps
TAGACTTTAGCCCTTAATCATGTAATGCTTATTTAGGCATTCATGGTGATTACACTCACCCCTTCATCAAATTGGAATAATGACCCTAGACTTTAGCCCTTAATCATGTAATGCTTATTTAGGCATTCATGGTGATTACACTCACCCCTTCATCAAATTGGAAGAATGTCCCTACAATTGCGTTGAAATTAGTAGTCAATTGAAATGAATGACATTTTATTCAGTAAAGACATTGTTTGATCAAATTTCAATAAGCATGTGAAACGTTTTACAAATTGTGGGATTATTTGTAAACAATATGACCACCATTTTCTTCGATGCAGTGTGCAAATCTGGTGTTGACCGAAACACACGCTCGGTTAACCATTTCCATCGGGATAGCCGCCATCTCTTCTGAAATTATTATTTTCATTTCCGCAATCGTTCGAGGAACTCGAGCAAAGACCTTTTCCTTTAAGTACCCCCACAGGAAAAAGTCAAGTGGTGACAGGTCTGGGCTTCGGGGTGGCCACAGAGTTGGCCCATCACGACCTATCCATCGAGACGGGAATTTCGCGTTGAGCCAAGCTCGAACCTTCTTACTCCAATGAGGTGGGGCCCCGTCCTGCTGATAAATGGCAGTTCCAAGAATTCCTAGTTTTTCGAGCTCAGGAACAAAGAAATTGTTGAGCATATCGAAATATGCTTCTCCGTTGCAGGTCTTCTGGAAAAAGTAAGGGCCGATAATCCCTCGAGGCCAGAGGGCAGCCCAAACACACAAGCTGGCTGATTTCAACGGCTTCTCGATCAGACGATGTGGATTTGTAAAAGCATACTGAACATTATTTCTGGTACAAATGGTCCCAGATAAATTGAAGGTGGCTTCATCAGACCAGATCACTTGGTTTATCAGATCCTCCTAAAAATCAAAAATGCGTGTTATTTTGGATAAATCAGAATTAGTTATCTTTTATTTATGTTGTTTACAAAGCGAAATTAATTAATTAATGTTATTAATATTCACAACAACGGCCCTATGTCTGATAGGTAAAGACAAAAACTTACGTTGTCTTCCATCCTGGAAAGCATGGTTTGACAAAACGTGACTCGCTTTTCGTGGTCCCCGGGCTTCAGTTGCTGGACGCGCGTCGGTCGAAAAGGCTTAAATTTTAAGTCTTTAATGATCCTCCGAACTGTAGCCTTTGTTATGCCACTCTGAGCACTTAATTTATTAATCGAGGTTGTGGGATTATGCACAATTAGTTTTGCTATTTTTCTTAAATTTTCTAATGTTCGAATGGTTTTAATCGGACCTGGTGGTTTTTTATTGTGCACGGAACCTGTCGAACGAAATTTATTCACAATGTTCCGAATAGTGTTTGCTGTAGGAGCGTAGTTAGAATGCCATTTGGTGCGATATGCACGCTGCACTAATCTCACTCGGTTGTAGTGATGCTTCACTTCCGCCCATTTTTCAAAAATGAATATTTTTTCTTCCACTGATAATCGAAGGTCCACTCCCACAAGTCTTCCTCCTCGAACGGGGGCCATTCCAATTAAATAATTAGTTAATCGGATAGAGTTGCAGAAATAGTCGAACTGGACAAAATAAACTATTCGCAGAAAAGACGCCGATGCTGCAAGTTCCCGCGTGCGTGCATTGAACTAGCAGGCATGACAAGCGCGTTCTATGAGCAAATAACACTCTATGGAATATCCTCATTGAGTTTATTTCACCCACATCCGCCTTTCGTTAGATAGTGTGCCAAAATAAGCGTTACATGATTAAGGGCTAAAGTCTAGGGTCATTATTCCAATTTTATGAAGGAGTGTGCGAATTTACTGTTAAAGGATGAAGTGTAAGGTCATTATTCCAATTTGATGACGGGATGAGTGAATTCTCTGCTAAATGTTGAAGTGTAAAGTCATTACTCCAATTTGATGAGGGGATGAGTGAATTCACTGTTAAACGCTTAAGTGTAAGGTCATTATTCCAATTTGATGAAGGCGTGAGTGTAGGTAGTTGACAAAGTTCATTTGAATTTTGAAATGCGCTTAATCCCTCATTCATTCAGCAAGTTTTATCTTCTTGGAATGCGTGGAGTTTGAGGGGTAGTCTGAGACTTCATTGATAACACTGTGCGTAGCTACATAGCTACGCGTGTTATCATCACTCCGCTTGTTGATCCTTGTTTAAGGGCTACGTAGTAGCTTGTCGGCCAAATTGAGTCCTCCTATGGAGTACCCCTTATCTTGCCGCAAGTACTTCATTATTTTGTCCAAGTGAACTCCCTACTTGCTCATTTACATACTCTGGAACGAGCATAATTGTCCATGACATACCCTGTATATGCGTCTGATAATGGTAACCAAACCTTCCATAAGAAGAGGTCATGTACTTGCATATACATGGGATCTATTAAAAGTAATAAAAAAATAAATCTCTAATATAACGAGTTACAGTGAGTGCAAAGGGGGAAGACACTTCCTGTCCAACTCATTCAGATATTTACAAGAATTATTATTAATGCTGACAGAGAATTTGAGTTTAATTACCCCATCGACCACTGACAACATGTTCTTCCATTGAAGCTTCCTATACATATATATGGAGCTAAACTGAAAAAAATAAGGGAAGAAGGGACTACGGACGGGGATACAGTTCCAGTCCAACCATGTAGACAGAGATAAGATTAAAAAACATAAACAAGTGAGAATATCGCAAACGGATGTTCATAAAATTCCCATCTTGATTTACATTTGCAGTCATTGTGCTCATTGTCATCATCCTCCGTTCGCCATTACTGCAATTCCACTCTGTTAAGCCTTCGTTACCACATCAGCATTTCACCTCCTCCTCCATCAAATAATTTAATAATCACTCTTTTCTTCAACCCAACCCACACAATACTACAACCCATCTAAAATCTAATTTTCAAACGCAATCTCCGAAAATAATGTTCATATTTCCTAACATAAAAATCTTGCTGGCAGTAATCATGTCATCATTAAAATTTAATATAAAGTCGCTAAAAATGGTCCGACAGATATTAACCTCAAAAGATCCTGTCTGGGTTTTTCACTCTCGTCCCTCAGCATTAATAGTAGTAGTAGTAGTAGTAATAATAATAATAATAAACATAAAGTCATAACAATGTGTGTGACCTCACGCTCTCCGTACACTACACGTATGTACAAAAAAAACCCACACAATAATCCACGCACGAAGACAATCATAAAAATAACGCATTTAAAAACTGGGCTCAAAAGCTCGTTTCTTCCAGGCTCGGCATTTACGATGATAGCTATGGGATGGGAAGGAGGAAGGACTAAAATAGCAAATTAAAATTGTTATCATACTTCAAATTGAGATTGCACAACGTAATAGGCAATAAACGGTTGGAAGTGAAAAAGCTGAAATGAAAATACTGTATACAAAGCCCAGTTGGTCAATTAATGGGAGCTCTTAAGTTATTGCAACAATAGTTTCAAAAATTTACTGATGTACTACTACGGCTTAATACCCCTCTCGTCGGCTTTCCTTTTCATTGAAAACATTATACTAAAAAACCACTCTTGTTCATTTTACGCAATACTTTCATTCACAACTCCCTATATACCATCTACAAGAACCGGATGCAGGCAATAACCGCAGTGCAATGCACATAACTTTGGAGTGGGGAATTAACCAGAGCGGATTCCAGATAATCCCTTTCAGAAGGTAAAAGTATAGATAATTACCTAGAAACTACACATGTTAAAACTGGGCAATTTTATTCATTATCTCCTGTTCAACGGTATTACCACATAAACATCCCAATAAGAAGCAGCAAACACCTATCTTTACGTCATTACTACGAAAGAATATTTGCTTACCTAAATAATTCTTAAAACGTTAAAACTTACAGAGCTTACAATCGCCTTTAATTACTACTATGTACTTCTTTGATAAAAGCCTCAGATTCATAAATACCCCCAACGGATATCAATTATGAACTAAAAAAAACATGCATGCACATAATTATACAAGACCTCATTGCACACTATTATTGTTCAATCAAGATACACATCAGGGATCAATTCATTTTCAGCAGTGAGAACTCAGAACCTGCTCTCACCATGCCTCACTGGCTAAACGAAAATGGGAGACACCACTCTCAGTTCTCACGGTTATTTGCAAATAACAAAACAATCACCCGCATCGTATCCCTGATTTAAAATATTATCCCCTACAAATGCAATTGTATACTGTACATATACACTCGCATAGTGTGTACTGGATGTAAGTGCGGTCACAAGGAATCATTTTAATTTCTCGGGCTTTTCCCCAATTGCCACGTCCTTTATCTTGTTTATGACTTCGAACAGAATACCATTTTAGAAAACCTGTGCTTGTTGAGATTCTATACTGCAGAGAGTTATGCTAGGCGAATTACAGGGACTACAGGGGAAGCAGAGCGTAGATTTCAAGTCACGAGTCTAGTGTTTACGGAGGAGGAGATACGTTTTTGTCTTGTGTTGATTTCATTTGCACAGTCAAAGGATTTCCAAAGAAAACATGACTAATGACATGGATAAGGTCTTTCATCTTCTCTCCTATCAACCACTTCATACCCTTTCAACTATTTCCTCTCTCGCTCTTTCTTTCTTTCTCTGCCTCTATCCCGCACAAACCCTAATAATTATACATACGAAGGAAATCGAGCACGCGGCAGGAAATGGGGGATGTCCTTTCTACTCAATAGCGACAAATTCGCTACACTACAGTTAAAGTTTTGAAAACAGCAGAACATTAAAAACATGTACATAGATATGATTGCATATCTAACCAGTGTATAACTAACAAGATTTGGAAGATTACAATAAAACAATGCCGACATTATAGAATAATAAACTCAGGTACTTCTGATCAGCATTACGGCCACAAGAAACGAAATTTAGAAAAATTAGCACTGAAATTTTATTTCCAGACATGTCCCCCTTCATAAAGGTGACAAAATAACACAATCATTATTTACCAAAAGAACAGAAAACATCACAGAATGTACGATACAAAGATGAGGTTTTACAAAAATCAGATCACTTATCAAGTGGTATTCACAAGCGAGAGAGAGAGAAATAAATCTATTTTAAAAATACACTTCCAGAATGCTTGCACATTTTTTAACCTGTCTCTCTTCATTGAGAGAAAACAAGCATTTACACTTTTCTCCTCTCATTCCTGCTTATATTGGGGGACTGACGAAAACACGACGGAGGCAGTCTGAGACAGTGAGAGAGAGAGAGAGACAGAGAGCGATGACGGAGCCAAATCTTGATATGAAGTAAAACTGCAAAATCTCTCGTGGGGACAAAAACACGGTCCTACCAGAGGTTCGAAAATTAACTTCTCCTTCATAATTAAACATTAAACCACTACTACCCTGACCACTTCTGATAAATCAGTTTTTTCCAGCTAAAAATGAAAGCACTGATCCTCTAATTCTCGCGTATTAACACAAATTACTTTGAGCTCTTTCACCAACCTTTAAGATTAACTAATTAAAATTGTAAAAGGTATCCGAAGTGTGAGTGACCCCTCAATTATCCGTAACATTTATTTTTGAATGAAAATGTTCTAAAATTGCAGAAACAAAGATCTCTCTTGAGTCTCTGCATGCACTGAATACAAGCAATATTTTCTGATTTACCTGCTAAGCTCGTATGCACATATATAGAGGAGGAACACAATGAACATGAAGGGACTGCTAGGAAGCAAATACTGAAAGAAACTTTTCACAGAAGATCTACTACGAGAACAGAAGGCGAGACATGATCAAGTGCTTCGTCATACATATATGACTGTATGCAACAGCAACTATGTGCCAACAAACATGGGACGTGGAATGAATGGACGGCCCAGCATGACAAAACCCTTGAGTGAGTCAAATCCCTGCAAATGACTCATGTATGTGCCATTCCTCACTCCAGAAGAGAAATGCAAGACTCCAAAATCTTCCTACACACTATACACAGACAGACACAATATCTATTGAGTCTGGCAGCAGTTGAACGTAGAAGAATCCAAAGGAACATAATATGTAAATATACCTACCATTTTCCACACATAAAAAAACATGTGAGTCTACTGTACATTTGCTCTCGTACTATTTGATCTTTTTGACTACGCAAGCCAGTAGTAATAAGTACATATTCGTATCTGAAGTAAGTAACAAAAAATAGCATTGGGGAATGCTTAGCAAATGGAGTGGAAACATGTTTTAGCCAGACTACTGTATGTATAATTAATTGGAGCTTTAAGGTTTAACTATAGCATGGCAACATGAAGAAATTAGGTGGAAAAGGAAGGAGACGAAGCCAATGTGGAGTGTTGTTCCTGTCAAAACAATGCATCAAGCGAGCCAGCGAAAAATCCACACACCAGATTAGGATGCAAGTTCATGCGCAAAAATACCTTCACCTCCTCTATAAATGAAGGTTTCTCGACGTAGTAACGCTACGGTGTACTTATACATATGCATACGGAGTACCAACACATTCCTATTATAATGGTACACGCAAGACATCAACGAGGCAACAATTCACACAGCAAACGATTTATATACAAACAATTACAAGTGTGCAGGTAAATACTCTGGCCAGTATACACATATCTGTTCGACTACACTAAACTAACCGGAGAGGTCTTTTAAAATAACATACGTCTTTCAGTGTGAAGAAAATGTACAAGGATTAAAGGATGTCTCATTGTCACTCCTATCTTATTTCATTGCTTTGCAAAGTGTGATATTTTGAGTTCTCGTCTGTAATTCAAGCCGATATACTATACTTACTCCGTATATTCGTGCTCAACAAAATCCTAGAAATATACAACCTTTCAAATCGTCGACTAAATTAAAACACGAGCTATCTCCAAGAAAGGCTGCGATAAAGGAAGTTCCAAGTTCGTCCGCTTCAACTTCTATAGCAACAAGGGGCAACAAGGGGCTATTTCCCCTCCCGCTGCAGTTATTCTGTAGCTACGCGTTCGTAAGTACATGCAGAGGACTTGGCTGCTTTTAAAACTAACAATAAGCCTCTCCCATCTAACCAGTTTTTGCACACAACTTTCACAGAAATAGCTCCTTTACAGCGAAACGCAGTTTGAAAAATTGACATCGGAGTCAATAATGCTTCTGCGGTCATCAATCAAGTACAGGTTATATGTCTGTAGTGCTGGTCTAGCGTAAAAATATCTACCTTAGCCATTACGGATACCTTCAATCACAATCCCACTTATTCCCCAACAACGTCTCCGACGTTACCACGGGCTAATATTTAGCCGGCCTAAACAAGTATACCTCAAGAAATAGAAACTGCACATTCTAAAAAAATTAAGTTTTAAACACAATTTATAAGAATACAATATACCAGTACACAAAAAGGTGGCCTGCGAAAATGTAACAAATGTTGTTAATTTAGTTCTGGGTTACTTCTGCTTACATATTACATGAACATTAATTAATTACCCAAGCATACATCCAGACATGTAGACTTCAGGCGTTCTCTGCGCAACCAAATGATTAGAGTAATTCTTCCAGCGAGTATGTGACTCAGAAATTTTGAACATCCCGAAATTAGTGCAGCATAATGGTAAATGTCTTGCAGGAACTAAGCGCATCCCGATATCCAAATCAGGAAGCTATATAGTAATAACTCACATCAAGCCAATACCAAGCAAGGTTTAAAGGAAGCACATGTCCCAATGAATGAACAAACAAACCAAGAACATCAATACATGCAAATATGTGTAACCATTTAAATTTTATCCCTTCCTTCATGATGAGTAGCAAGTAAAGTTAAGGAAAATAATACGCTCTCAAAGCATGTGCAATAGGTCCGAGAATGGATGCCCACTTCGCAACACGCCACACTGGCCACATGATATAAATTACACCCCACAGTAATCATTCCCGCAACTAATGTGTATATATATGTAAGAAGAATAAATTACTTTCCAAGTTAGTATACACAACTGGTTAACATGGGCATATCTGCATTTTCAATTCCATAACCATAACTACAAAATTTAAAAACCAGAAATCATCAATCTCAATTGGAGACCAACAGTTGGATTATGCTTTGTTAAAATCCACCAAAATCTTCAATCAACTTGCTAAATTAGTTTAATTAGAACAATTATGAAATGTGTAACAGTTGCGTCCTGTATATTTGAACTAATTAATCCAATACATAAAATACGACAAAATTGAAGAGTACTTATGATAAACATACATACATTGAATTACTATAATTTGCAAGGTTGAGATGACCATGTATAGTTGAAGGCTTAATATAAAAATGTAAACAGGTGAAGTTCATCGGTTAGAAGTTAGAGGGAGGAACAAAATGTTTTCGAATGTCAGAGTAAAATAGAGAGAGAGACACGAAGTTTACATTAGGCAGAAGGCATAACTTCGGCCATGGCACACTCATTCAATTGAACGTATATGCACGGTTGCAGCCTATATTGTTGGCTATTCTCTACTGAAAGTAAAACGTTCTTTATAATGCTATTCTTCTCATCTAACAAAAACTAACTGCGTATATAAATCTGCAGGTAGGTAGGCAGGTAGGAAGGTGGGTAGTCGTAGTTCGCTGTATGTTCACACATATACACACGTAAACATCATAATAAAGTATACATGCATCTAGGCAAGTATTATAGTATCACCAAACAGCATCCCAGTCGTCTCTATCATACTTTTATGGTATTGTTGTAGTCATAAAGCCTACCTGAAAAAGTCCGCGTGTCTAGCTAAACAATTAGGAATAATAATTCCAAGTTGTAGAATGTCCTTTATTTATATATATACGTACAAATCGCGAGATACATGGTAACTAAACACACTATATGATACGCACACATGGTATACATAATTTTCCCATTCAAACATCATCCTAACAATCTCAAGTGCTTACTCTTTTGATACAAGTTGCACTTACTAGGCATAGTATACTTCCACATGTTCACATAATATATACATGTAAGTCTACAAATATACACAAGTACCTTCATACATTGTAGAGGAATGGGGGAGCAGACATGGTGCTGATAAAGTCTGAGGACATGGACAAAATAATAGAAATAGGAAAACACAGACATAAGAGAGGTAAAAGTACCTTTGAAGGTCTTTCAGTCTCCTTCTCATGCATAGCGCTCCACACTACTGTATACAGTGGTTTCATTACAGCACAACGTATACAATAATAAATAATAATGCCTTCCTCCTTATTCCTTATATAAACTCGAGAAGTGGCTGGATCATGTATATGTAATCACTATTTGTTGCTCACTATAGTTGTAACGGATGCCTAAAATATATAGGTGCGCAGTCCACTACTCCTTAGTTAGCCATGCATATACTGATAAGATGAAGTGATTCAATACATTGTAAGGCAAAAAATTATCCCCTCGTTGGTTTCGTCGCTCTTAAAAAGTCTGCACTTTTTGTTACAATTTGCAGACTTACTATCCACTATATAACGTGCTTAAAGCAGGGAGTTCCTTCCATTCGTCACTCCCTCCAATGCAATGCTAATAATATACTACAATACCTACTTGTTAGCAATTTTGCTAGGAAAAGCATGTCATACCAACAGGGTTTCAGAGCGGAATAGGAAAGGATGATGGTTGGTTGATGGAACAAACAACGTCTAAAAGTAACACCGTTTTCCGTACAAATAAGTATAATAAGACCTTAAAGTATACATAAACTAACCAACCCATGTACCCTTACTACACTGACTATTCGAGCTCCGTAACTATATTAACTGCGTGTCATATGTATACAATATACACAAATATGTATGTATATCCAAAGTAAACTCTACAAACAAGGTTCCGCCTTGAGTCAATATAACAGGTATGTAGAGTTGGGCGAAGTCCTTTACTGCACGTGGACTATTCCATGAGATAAGGAAAGGAGATTTACCTGAGGTCATGTTATGATCCTAACCATACATCTTCCAAAATCTTTCCTTCCACTTAAACGTTCGATTTTTATGCAGTCAACCATCCATCACATGAATTTAAGCATATTTCAGTATCTTTCCTATAGTTCGTCTGAAAAAAATCCTTTTAAACTGATGTTCCTCCTTTTGTCTCACGCACTCAAGAATCAGTATCCGACTCTATTTTAGAAACAAAATACAATCGTTCCACCTATACATTTTGGACCTGAAGCTACGTCAACCTTTTACAGATTTTACCTTCTATACTTTAGAGTTTAGAGACATTTACGTGCAGACAGACATGTGTCAGGATGACCTCTCATAGTTACACGACAACATCTTGAGAAGTTTTAGAATAATAATAATTTCAATTTCTTCCCCTCCGGAAAAATCCTGGAAGGTTAAAATAGGTTGCCAAAGAACCCTCCTTCGTGGGCCTTCACAAGAATTTTTCAAAACAGACACATTCCATCGATATTTTCTTTCAATTTTCTAGGAATCGAGAACCTTTTCTACACAAAAATAAGAGTACGTACATGTACCAAAAGTAGGAAAATGAAAGCACAGGAATTAGGAATGTAAATTTGATGAATTCAACCAGTATTGCTTGCACGTTTCAAAAACTCTCAAATCTGTCTGATTACATTATAAAAATTAAACTTGTATAAGTTATATTATCTATACTTTATACCATAATTTTTGGCATTTATGCATATCATACATCTACAATAAATGAATTTGTCTACAGAGAAACGGCTTGTGATATGAAAGCTCGGAAGCTGTCCGAGTGACAAGTTCTAGAGTATGTGCATAGAAAAGTACAGAGACTAACCAAGTAAAAGTGCAGCTGCAGAGAAGCAGCACCAGAAGCTCCTTCCTGCCTCCAAAAAGTAATAAGGATCACTCACAGGTAAGAAAAAAGTAGGTGTGCAGCTGCATCAGTTCCGAATTTACCGACATGGAGGTAGAATGCAAACTATAAACTCCCCGAACTACTACACGAGACTAAAGTTCTAAATATACACCCAGAAGTAGAAGGAATCTGCATCCATACCCTAATTCCTTTGAAGAGCATAATCTTGTAACTAGTGGTAGTAAGAAAATGTAGGAACCAAAAAAAGCTATTCCTAGAAAACGATCAACAGATTTCCGCCTTCCTTTTGTCTGCTCTTTTTCACTAGAAATATTTTCCTCCTTTCAGTTTCTTCTTCGGCTTCTATTGAGAATGAGGGAGTTGGAAAAAAGGTAAAAGGGAAAAAACAAGATGCAGAAGAAGGAAACTTGGGTGACCTTAACCTCCAGATGAGATCCAAATTATTGTTATTTGAATGGCTTGGCGTGCAAGTAAACACAAGCTATAAGTGAATGCGTTTCGATATTACTATGTAATGTGTATATTAACGTTTAAAAGAATTATGAATAGTTCCTGTATCCCTTCACAATCTCTTTAGTTGTAATCCTGCATAACCAAAAGGGCATCACGTGTGAGAGGAATAAATCTTACAAGTAGTAATAATTCTTTAATACATTCTTTCTCATGACTTGTATTACTTCAAATGGAAAATGAATTCAATTGCGGATTAAGCACTCTTTCTAACCCCGTATCAGGACATTATTTAAGGAACCATTTCTCGATAACAATGACTTCCACCCTCATCACACTTTTACCTTTACATTCATAGGTACTAGTACATTGTGCACTGTGGACAGTCTTCAGTGGGACGGTAAAATAGTAGCGTAATACAAAATTATCAGACAGGTTCCTTGTCCTTATGTATCTAATTGAATAAAAAATCCAAATAATGGCTGATGGAAAAATTCTCAAACGTATTTGAGCATCTGCATCTGCTCCTGCATCTTTCTTTTTCCTTTTCGAATGCACCATTCCTTACAATATGGGTAAACTCATTCTATGCAGGAAAGACATTTAGACTAGTTAAATAATAGCTAGGGCATTCACCAGCAGTAAGGGCTGAACAGCAAAACAAGGGGCATCCTATACTATACTTGATGTCGTATCTTCCATACAAAGTTTTACAGCATAATTCATTGTCACAGGGTCAAATACATAATAAAACATTCTCGGAAAAAGCCGCGATCAAACATTTTAACACAAGCTTCTCATTGGTGAGAAAATTCGTTCCTATATACCTGCGCGAGGAATTGAGAATTGAATCTTTGTCCACAAGATACGGCTGACTTCCCTACTCTTATGCACCTTCATCGTTTACAATACAATGATTACTTATACCCAGTTTCAGATACTGCACTGGAACGCCCTTAAGTCTTCAATTCAAATCGTCAATTTTCAGCTTGTAGTATGTTACATGTACTACATGCATGAATTACCGATATAGGTCCATTTAATCGAAACGTTCCTAACCACAAAAAACCTCTCCGGAAGACAACATCTGTCCCCATAATTTTATTTATTTATAGTAACTCCTCAATTTATCCCTATTAAGCATACATTGTTTTATTTTTTGAAAACGCTAGAATATTTACACCTAGAGCAACAGTGGCAGTTGTAATTTTATTTCGTTGCTTTTTGTAGTGAAAAAATGTATTTTAATATGGGTAATCCTATTGTGTTTCGTCCCAACTTTTAGAGAAAATTTTGATAATGACTTGTAACTATTTATATCTCTCTATGCATGTAATGATTCAACACTACTGATTACAAATCCTGTTTTTCAATGATTACATTTTCAGAGAAAGTTTCCTAAACTCACAAAAACAAAGGAATTACTTGCTTCAGTTCGCATGTAAACACAATCTCAAAGAAAAAAATAAAGAGGCAAGAGCTTCCATACACATTTTCTTCCTACTTAACTATTCATTGCTGAGGTAAGGTCAAGTCAATATTTTTCTACGTCCTACACATTTCTTCTTGGGTACCATAATCTCTAGAATATGTGATTCCCATCCAACCAGACACCTAAAAGCATGAATAGGTTAACTATGCCGTAGGCACCTAAGGTGGTATACTGTAGCTGTGGGAGAGCTCTCGGGGGAGTGACAAAAACAGTGACGGCAAACATACTAGGTTTGTGCCATTATCATTGGTTAGGATACGTCCAAAAGCATATAGGCATGCTGTTTCTCTGCTAGCAAAACGAACCACTCTGGTTGGTCGACTAGGGGTGTCGTCCGGTAGTACCATTTGTCGAGCTTACCGGTGGAAGAACCCTGGGTGGGGTGTCCCATACCCTATAGATACAAATTTTGAGCGGTCTTCGCCAGATCATGATTGGTCTCTGGTTTCATCCAATTGTGGGTCACACCTTGAACCGTGGATTTTCTGGCCACAAAAGTACTTCTAGAGAAAGTGTCAGATAGCCAGGTTAAAAACCCCGAGATTAACCTGGGGTAAAATTTTCTCCAAGGAGAATACTGACACCACCTGCCCTCCGGACTGGTAAAGACATTTTGATTGTTTTTACTTTTACTGTTATTATTTATTATTAATAATATTTTTATTTCGATTCCAAAAATGGAAAACAGATCAGGTGAAGGAATTTTATTGTTAAGGTACTGCGAGGGAATTTATTTTAGGCACCCCCCCCCTTTTCAGGGAAGACATCCCCTTCAGACACAGCTTCCAAATATAATTCAAAACCTAGCTCTAGGACTTAATTGGACTTATTTTTACCAACTACTTGTTCCTTCTGCAGAAATAATTACAAATATGTCCAAATGAATCATCCCGGCAATTAATAATACGATTAGATGTTAAACGAATAAAACGCTATACCTACATAGTAAATCTCTCAGCAAGCTATTACCCACCTATGTACATGTGCATAGAAAACAAATACCAAATGTAATGCATAGCGATAACAAATTGCAGACCATGATTACGTCTCGCGAAAATATGGCGAGGATGAGACTGCAGAAGGCGTTGGTCCGTGAATATAACAATAGCGTATGTAAGTAATATAGTTACTTAGGGCAGATATACTGTACAGTGCCGGTTAAGATAAACTTAGACGTCACATCCGCTTTTCTGCTTACGTACATAACTATACACATCAGTGTAAGTATAGTAAGTTAAATTCAAGCACATCACACACATAATGTGAAATGTGATCACCACACCACCAGGATGTTATGCATTTTTTAGAACTACCATAGCAGCAGCATTATAGTAAAACAGCATAAGCCGGCCTCCGGCCTAGTCTATGACTGACTGACTGAGAGTGATAAACTTACGAACAGAGTTACACAGACAGACGGGTAGATGTGCAAAAAAATCACAACGAGATCAATGATTCAACCCTTTCCTTTTTCGTCCTACCGCAAAAATACATACACTACTTTCCACGTTCAATTTTCCTTAAACATTCAACAATCCCAATTACTATCCTTTTCATACCATGCTTCTATACAATCACGTGTTAAACTCCTATCCCATTAATAACCCTAGGTAATTTCACCATACCTTTCTCAACTACGATTATTTCTGTGGCGACATTAAACTGCATACGACAATGTATAAGACACCACCCAACCAGACTTTCATCCAAAATACGCGTATGCAAATAATTACTTGTGGGGATACAAGAAAAAAAGTAAAATCAAATGGTTTCTCTTCCTTCAAAACCACAATGCTACACACCTATTCAAATCTATGATTATCTTAGGAGTCTATATGTAAACACCTACATGCATTGCGAAGATGTTTAGACAAAGTAAGAAATATTCTTCTCAGCCATCGTCAGTTATTATCTGTGTATCCGAATGGATAACCTGTTACAAACCTTTGTAACGCCAAAAGAACGACAGCGAAGTGCACCAAAAGTTAACAGAGCTACAGTATCACTGATGTATTCCTGTTGAATTTGTAGTATATATACATACTTAAGTACACCTACAACCACCAATATATACGGGCAATATCATGACAATGATTACAAATGATACTAAACGGCCTAGTCAAACAGCCAGTCAATGCTCCGGTCCCTTTTTCAAGAGTGAAGAGTGTGTACACCATAAATCAGACATAAAGTGCATTTGAAGCAACGTAACTAATTGCACGTATCAGGGTACGTACTATTCAATCTTATAACTACTTATTTATGCGAAAACATGTAAGTAAGCCTATGGCCTTTGAACATGAAAGTGGCCAAGTCTGACAGATCGGAATGCCAATGACTGTTCCTGCTTCGTAGCAATAATGCAGTTTTCCACCAGAGAAGATCGGCCACTGACCTAAACCAGTCAAAAGAGTTGAGACATCACAAGTTCTCTTCTACTTCTCTTTGCTGTGAAAGAATGCTGAAGTCCTATAGTTGCATATCTTCAACCAATCTTCATTCCCATCAAATAACCAAAACCTTTGTTTGCACAATCACTCAGTGTAACCAAAAAGATCACCGAGGAGGGAGAAGGGGGTTCAATATATACTTTCAGTAACATGAATTCATTTTCAAACTGTTCCCTACGGGTAAATACTTGAAAATTTGCAAATTCAAACCTTTCCCTTGCGCAAAAAACTGTTCAGGAAAAGATTCATCACCCACAGCGTATAGCGTATAGCAAGTTCGTAACGGTCCAATCGCTAACCCCACCCCAGTCGGACTTTCTTCACATCTTGTCTGTATGTAAACCTGCATGCACAATCTCACATATATCCCTAAAAAGAGCATCCCATTAATTTACTAGTGAGGTACAATTATTGGTCCGTACTATACCTTTTTAAATGGTTCTAAAATTAATACATTGAAATATATCTAAATAGCTTTAAAGTATGTGACATACCTATATAGTTAGAAAGTTTAGAAATACTTCAATGTACATCATGTACAGTACATGCTGTATGTCATTAGACGCAGTTATGCTTTGACTCCTGACTGACGATCATTCTAGTTCATGTGCTATTTAAAAAGACCTTAAAATGTGCTTTCACGCGGCTCCTTCAATAATAAGAACAGGGTCAACATTCCCCGACATAACACGAAAATATATGTAACTCTTGCACATCAATGCAATTCCATGCAGTCTAAAAGCCCACGGTATAATTTTTTGGCCCGCAATCTACCATACTTACTAAAGCTGTAAAATGGCTAAAAAAAGTTTCACAAATATCGCATTTCAATATCTGCTAGGGTCCCAAAGGAAACAACTCTAATACACACACATTACAGATGCATATATATACACAGAGATAAGTCAAAGTTAAAAGAAAACAAATATATGTTATGATAAGCAAATGTTGCAGAAACTAAAGAAATAAACAAAGTTTTCCCAGTATTTTTCAAGTATACTTATAACTATCAAGTTTCTCATTCCAGTAAAAATTTAAATTCTCAAGGAATTCAAAAACAATTTGGTTCGCAAAGAGTGAATAACACTGTTTTGCAGTTTTTATCAATTTCACGAGGCGAATCCATGGTTCATGGAAATCGTCCACAAAAATGGTTGCTGAAATCAAAACTGTTATTCACACAGTTGTACAAATAAGTGATATTAAATGCAACAATAAATGAAACTACCTTTCAATCCCCAGAACAGTACCCACAAATGGCCTGAGTTACTGCAGGTGACTCTGATTACTATTAACTACATTATTTATAAAATAACAGCTGATGTAAAATCAAGTCAAGCCTATGACGACTAAAAATTAATTACTGTAACATAGTGAGCATTCATTCGTATAATGCACATTGGGTTTTAAATATATGACGTTCTCACAGATTTGTAAAACTGCCGCTCACACTGTTGACAAACGGTTCAGTTATTCTCATGCATGAATGTTCACCACCTTAAAATTCATTTCCGTTCAAATCCATGCCCTACACATAATTACATAAAAATTCAAAAATATCTTAAGTGTGTACCCACGTGGATACACTCAGATGTACGAAGACCTAGAACATTCCTGTACACTTCCTAGGGTGTCTTCAGGGTAATTATATTAGTAGAAGTCATAAAAAATGTTTAGAGTTGCATAAGCCCTATAGAGAAGAATGCATTGCTTGAGGCTTGAGTGCTATGTCCATGTCCGTATATCCTATTTTACGACGTCACAAACGCCATAGATACACCATATGTCCTGGAGAAAGTGCATATGTCGTTAGCAAATAAATGTTTCACACTCAACTGTCTCTGTCACAAATGAGCATGATGTGCATACAACCAAAATTAAATAAACGTAAGCTGGCTGGGCTTATGGTTGAAGTTAAACAAGGAAATCCTTCGCAGCAGGCGCCCTTCTCACTTTTACATCTTTTCCCTTGGCTTCATCATCCTCACTACTAAACGCCAGGCAAGCTGCATCATGCACATCCCAGCGAAAGTAGCATATGCAAAAAACTGCAGTCAGAATGCTCGCAGAGTATGTCGACACCGTATTATTCACTAGTTTTCATTAAAAACACAATACACCGTGGATTTATCACTGCACTGCTAAAATGGGCTAATGCATACCAAAAGGAAACTCAAGTGTGAATAGTTACAACAACAGTAGCTGGTATATAGACTTGTGTATAGAAATGCACAATGTCGATGTACATTTGTAGATATAGACATATGTACCTTACATTTCCTCTATAAAAGAAATACAGTTTAATTAATTTCAATGAAACAATTTTGAATTCGTTACGCCATGGCAGGAACTATGTAAGTCCTCAAGTCAAAGAAAAAGAAATACTGACTCTCTTGCACACAAGCATGGCCATGTGAACCCGATCCTATAATAAGAAGCTATGAGCTCAAAGCTCAAGAAAAGCGCGTCGTCACCTAAAAAGAAAATTATACCTCAACAAATTTTCAAGTGCTCCTTGCCGTCTTGTGAGAGTTAGCGAGAAATGGTTTGTAAACTATGTACATACAGGAGCTACAAATTATTTTTTTCCTCATCCCTATGCACATTATTGTACTACTTATATATAAAATAAGCGTTATAATAAAGGGGGCGACAAAGCCGGAATGATTTAGTATGGATAATTACACATGTGCGAAAAAGCGTGGAGTAAAATATAGACTTGGATAACGTACGTAATCAAAGTTTGGGTTCCATCCCTCCGAGCTATCAAAAAACCAGTACATTCACCTATGCAGCCAAAAATGTCTCTGGCCAAAATATCGCTCTGTAACTCGTTTACGTTTTACTGACCTTACTTGAATATACATAGACACATACATTACTTTAATCTTTTTTTTTGCATGGCAGCTTTAAAGAACGTCACCTTCTAATCATACTACTCTGTACTCAGAGATACGCTGCAAATTTTGCGAAACATGCACACAACATTTTCAGTACCGCACACGTTGACACTACGCAGACTGATGTAATTAAATTCATATTTTAAGAAAATGGTATCACAGTGTCAATTACGACTTCATAAAATGATCCCCTTAATTAAACTAGTAATTTGCAAAGCATACTAATTCTCTCTTTATTTTCTCATCCTTACTTGCGGCCAAAAACGAAGGGCATGGATGATCTAATGCTAATATATAACCACAACTCTTAAGTTGCCTACAAAGAAAAAACTAAAGATGACAAATCCTTCCGGCGTCAACGAAATTTTTATTATTTAATCTGATGATCTGGCGTCGGCTAACTGCACATTCCCGATATATTCTAGCAACTCAATAGTCACTGAACTAATAATTATTTCCATGACTCTTACTCCACAACTGACGGGAAGACGTGCATAGCAAACTGGATATGAGATATGATTACTAATTACTATAAATGGAAAATAACTGATGTCATGTTGATAACAACGTAAATGAAATGTACGTACTACTGTATCTACATTTTTCGTGAGAATGATTCTCTAATTGTAAGATTCGACCAAGTTTATTTTCAGTAAGTGATCCGGTGCATAGGAATTAGTTTGTACTAATGCACTTTTCCAAGGCCTTTCCCTAAGATCTCCTCCCCTTCTCATATTCCTTCTCTCCTGCACTTCCATAAAAATCCATTTCATCACTTTCTAACTTCAAAGTAACCAGAAAGTAAACAACTTTTGAGAGAAAATGAAGTCAGCTTGAAAGAAAACAGTTTTCCCTTCTTCAAATAAACTGCGGGGGAGAGGTGTAATATCATAGGGAAATTATTATGTACAATATACAGGGAAATAGAAAAGGACTAAAATCAGTACATATGCATACTGCAGAGCAGAGTCAAAATAATTGATGTTTCTTCACTTCTACATATTCACCTATACTTTCAACAACCAATATACGCGTAAATGTTTAGATATGTACACCAAAGGACAAGGTTTACTTTACTTCGCGAATTCTCGGAACTTACGTCAATGGACATGTATTTATAATATTAGAGAGTAAAGCAACGAGTATAAACCGATATCACACAGCTGTGTATACCTTAGCCTGAAGCATTTGCCACATTCTGCACTACATTCGAAATGTAAACATACAGGAATCCGAGCTCGAAGTCCCATCGGTGATCTAGGGTGAATAATGCAGCCGAGTATAGGGAAATCCAGGTTGTTTATAATGCAAAACCGAGGATAGTACATATGTATACACATATGCCTCCACCTTTCCTATTATTCCCAAAGTGTGGGTGATGCAAGGGTAAATGGAATGAAATTGCGAAGACAACTGACGTCAGTACCATCTTCCCTTTGGAATACAAGCCGATGGATTAATAGAATGGAGCACTTGGAAAACTCATCCCTTATTAATCATAGTTGCGATACATTTGATATTATATCCATACTTCCAATAAACTTACAGAAAAGTAGGACTTTAAAAAAATCTTTCATCCGTAGCTTTTCTTTTCTTCAAATTTTAAATCAAGGATTAAAGAAGTATTTCTTTTAAATAGGGCTACAAATCTAATGCAAAAGATTTGCATTTAATATTAAGTATAGACCACGACACCACGTGAATCTACTGTGATAAGGATGATGAACATTAAGCCTCAAAAATAGGGGAAAAAATAACCACTGATTTAGTCTCGTCCCATTAATCATCTAACTCTTCTGCTTCATCAAATGTTTCTGCTCAGAATAGTTTTTTTTCCTACTACTAGTTCAAATCCAATTCCTCAAATGATTAAATATATTAACACCATATAACCACAAGTGTAAGGATGGATAAGAGATTAGAATATGACCACGTCAAATTATCACCCCTTGCATAAAAACGTGCTGATAAAAAATGGAGAACGAGTAAAAAGGATGTATGGCATGTCTCTACGTCGTGTGGAGAGCTTTGATGGTAATCACAAAATAAATTCTCATCTGATTTAGTGGCTACTTAAAGGCATATATAAGTAATTTTTAGAAGTTATAAAGTGAAGAAAATCCTATTTAGTAAAGATAATCATTCTCCTCGAAAAGATTACAAGGCTTGTTTTTCTTCCTTTACTTATTATGTCCTCCTCAAAGTATTCATAAAAGCTCTAATAATGTCAACGGTTCTGGACTAGACTTTTAAACTTGCAAATTATGTGTACAAGTTATTTTGAAACCTTGTTTCAGATAAGACTGGTCGACAAATTTTGTAATCTCGTCCTCTGAATGATAGGAAAATGAAAGCTTAATCGCACAAAATTTTCTCTGGGTCAATTTCATTAAAAGAATCAAGCTGTAGTAGATATACACATGCAAGGCTTAAGTCAAGGGTAAAACACCAAGCTATTTATTTCTTCAGTATATTCATACTGGTGTAAAAGCTTGCGTGAAAATCAAGCAGGAGTTATTCTTTAGAAGCTTTAAATCGCATAAAAGTAAATACATACTATATGCATCCATGCATAGCTTACTTAGTGGTGCAATAGATCAAGTAATTATCAGTTCATTATTTTTCCCGCACTTCCCCAATGGTTCTACTACAAAGTACATGCATGCGTACTCCCAACCATAAATTCCTGACTCAAGCAAAAAATATTGCTTTGCTAACTGTTATCAAGGGGCTTGCACAGATAATAAATTACGATCCATCCTCACATGTTCTTTAATGCTTTATTTCATTTCACCCCAATTATAAGCAAAGATCCTAGCCCTTGTATCATGGGAAATGTTTTCTTTCATAACCATCACTGAGTGTTTATACAAGTTCACTAATCAGACAGGTAAATACAATTTAAAATATGGTGGGAAGTAACAGGAATTTGCAAGAAAAAACAAGAGATACAATATAAGGGATACCGACTTAATGGATCACCCAATGATTCCTCCAACACGTATATATGTACATATAAGAATTTTAGTGCTTAAAGTGGTACCTATACCTGGAGTATACACTTTATACCAACACATTTCTACCCTTACAATACTTTATACGCTGAATATATACACACACATGAATGAATAGAAAATTAAAGCCGATCAGAAGTATTAGAGAAATGAGGGTCAAAAACTACACGGAAAAAGAGTAGCTACTATCACTCGCTGTTGATGAAATCAAGTGCAGTAAAGGGAATCCAAAGAGATGTAACGGACATTACAGCCTCATAGCTCCAATCATTTCCCACCAATCTTTACACAGTAAGCGACTATCCCACAAAATATATTTCTGATGTGTATTCCCATGTATCATGCAGTACCCCCATTGAAATATTCTCCCCAAGCCACCCCTAAATATCCTGCAATTGCCAAACACCATGGTAGTTTGTATAGTGGTGTGAAAGCACACGAGAGCAGGGTGAGCACTTGATTTTATCCCAATGAATGAAATGCGCTATGGATGAATGAAACTTTCGATGAGAAGAGTTGATCATTCCCACACAAAAAAAAATTCTCTCTCTCTCTCTCTCTCTCTCTCTCTCTCTGCCCGTCATATTTCCTCCTAGAATATATATGCATATATACATGTATGTATATATCTCCATCAATGCTCATGGATTCAATCAAACTAAGAATGTGAGTTACACGGAATTTATCAATGCTCCTTTCGTACTCTGTGTCAAGTACGTACAACATGCTTTCATCACACGCTCTCCACAATATTACACCATACACATTTCCGTTCGTTATTCTAGCCGAGGAAAAACTTCATTTTAAGACGTACTAAATGCATGTACGTTGAGAGACATATGATAGTCCGAACCGCGAACCCCAACAGAACCAGCAAGCTTTTTACAAATGTGTTATTAAAAAATAATACTTGCCCCACGCTACATTTCACAGCAACACGATACGTATTTGTATTATGTAAGATAGTATAATTAATCTCTGTATGATAGTGCTTCGTTTTAAATGCTAACATGTACTGCATGCTCTTGCACAAACAAATCGCAGAACCTTCAGGAAACGTAGTATTGTCCAGTCTTGACTCACAGGTCGAGACTAATTGGTTAAATGCCGACTGACTGACTACACATGGAGACAGGACTTCCCTTTATTCAAACTTTACGAGACTTACTGATGCTTTTGGGAATTAGACTCAATGAGACCGATAAAATACAAATGTTCAAAATTTCAAGTAAATAAGCGGTACATTTTGTATCACTGACTTTTCTAGACTTGACTTTAAGGGGGACTGATAATGATAATGCTGCAGTGGAGACTCAAATGAGGACTGGACAACACTACAGGAAAGAACCTTCCAGAATGGCGCTGAGCACACACATGTTTACGCACTACAGTACATGAATGAATGAAAATGATAAGAAGTCTGGCTCAACTTGCTCACCACATTTCATACACGGAAGCTTCTATAAAATTATGCACGTTTATTCTATAAAAGCTGACATGCATACATTTTTAAGCCTCTTCTCAGTCAATGAAAATAACTGTACGTGAACGTATTGAATATCAAGAGTTTTGGATTGAGAAAAATAATTTTCACGGACTAATAATATCTAATCTGACTTTCCTATGGGACTGCAATGACATAAATATGAGTTATTAAATTAGATAAAGTTGTTACAAAACTTTCTGCACTAAATAAACCTTCCAGAAACAGAGATGTGCATAGAAATATGTGTTCCTGTCAAAATGGGAACGCATACTACGGGTACCGGTTCAATACTGAAATTTTGTTTACACGTTGACTGGGAGGCTATTACATTCATGTAGGTTATTTTTTTTACTTTTGTTTGTGTAGCCCACATTTGAAGAAGATTACGTGCAAAATACCTGATAGTTATGTTGTATATGTGTGTACATGTGTATATTTGCAGCGAAACCTCCAGTTTTTACATCGGTCACATGTAACATCTCATGTTGTACCACGGGAACGAGGTGAACTAAATTTCTGTGCTAAGGTAATTACATATAAGTACACCACTATGTAATAAATACCAAGCATTGGCTAACGGATACAATTTAATCCATATGCACAAGAGCCTTTACGATGTATTAAAACGATGTTTCAAGTTACAACGGCTTTGCCCATAATTCGTGGCTACACACACGAAATGTTACATGATGTGTAAAGTGAAACACGTGCAAGTAACTTTCGGATCAACAAAAGGGAAAATGTATTTGTTCCTATTCGTAGAGACCGGCAGGAATTTGAACTCGAGTCAACTTAATTGCATAAAAAGCTGCAAGAGGAGACAAACTGAAAGAGACCCTCTGCATGATTTTCGCTGAGCACATGTATAAAGTTACAGTAAATCCACACAATTTCTTTCTTCAAACAGTTTGGAAAAAAGTTGATGTTTACATGTTATAAATTAATCTTCTAACTTATACATGGTTCATGAATAAATGGGAGCTATCGTAAAAGTTCCACACTCTTGAGGATTACGTTCTCTCATCGGTCGGAACAGAACACAAGCCTCCGAACCAAATTTATAAAGGGAGGATTGTAGGTTTGGTCCCTATCTATAAATCATAAGAAGGGCGACATTTAGCTACACTTTCATGCAAGATCTCTTCCAATACGATGTTATATACATACATGGAACGCGGGGCTGAAAATCTACAGCGATCCTTTTTCCACAAAACATCGCATTTCATTTGCATTTTACGGATGTGGGACTTACGGTGAGACAATTTTAATTTTTTTGGCCTTCACGTTATTTGTAATTTGTTAATAGGTTCTTGTGTGAACAACATTCACAACCATGTGATGAGCCTTGCATTAGTCGCATTTACAAATCCTACCTCTCGTAGCCCCAATCCACTTGGAAAAACGGACAAGATCAATCCGAAAAGTTTTGCCTTACCACGTGTCCCACTTCCCACTTATTTACTTAATAAATATGTAACCCAACCCATGCCAATTATTATTTATAGAATTATACCAACCCATACCCATGTTGGCAAGTGCGAAGACTACAACTTCAAAATACAACGTATTCCAATATCCTCCAAATGAAAGTAAACAACATGTATATATGTAAGAATCACTTAAAAGCCTGCTAGGGCGATTAGAACAGAACATATTTTTGCCATACCTACTAAACAACTGTAGGACGTGGGAGAAAGCATTCGTCCAAAAAGCATTTTATACGGTACCCCGTCACTCCATCATCGTTGACCACTAAAATGTACAATGCATTTAAGAAAATATTACACCTATAAAGCATAGTGTAGTTTTTGAAAAAAATACGAAAGCATTGAAAGGTAAAATGGATTTAGCTTTACCAAGTTTACGTCAAAAGGCAAAAATTTTCATATTTGTCACCAACAACCGCACAAACTGATGCACAACACAAGCTTGGAAGGATATGTAGAGTAGATACACGATACTAATTTTGAAGCTTTTCAAATTCAATACCATACCGATACATGTTATTCATTGTAAAAACGACGACCTCTTCAATACAAATCATCGAGATTAAATCCGATCGGTATCATACAAAAATATCATCTTCGAGATTTCAGAGAGAGAGAGAGAGAGAGAGGGAGAGTGAGGGAGAGAAGCAAGGAACATTTAGAAAAATTCAGGATATTATTGTAGTTATCAACTACATTCTAACCGATACAACTGGAGGGCAGCAAACATGGAAGGCGTAGGACTTGTTCGTAGGAAAGTAAACCAAAGATAAATCCGTGTGTACATTTAGATAAACCCTTAGTAATTTTTACGGACTGCCAAGGTTGGATAATAGTATGACATGAGCACATGAGCAGACGTCTGCAAAAACATGCCAATCACTTTTTCACAAACAGTATTTGTATCACAGCTTTTGATACATCTACAAAGACAATGTGTTCATAAAATATACTATTTTCACACATGCAGCAATAACGGATATAAGATAAATAATAATGTTGATCCAAATTTCCTTCTCGCCTCACTATCCTCACTCTCAGAGTTAACATGAACACATACGTACATTTACTCGTACGAAAATCCTCGAGAAAAAGTTTTTTCCTTTCCAATAATAACTCCTTCAATTTTTAAAGTATAATGTAGGCAAATGATTAATATCCTTCTAGAAGCATTGCAACAAGCTTCGCTGCATTGCAAATTTAGTAACATGCACGTCATAGGAACAACGTGATCTATCATACACATAACCACCAACCACTATTTACATTTTGCTTTTTTGCTCATCATCAGCCACATGCAGGCTTAGAGAGCCCTGGTTCGCTTTCAAATATCAATGGACATTGTCACATGAAAAAAAATCAATGTCACCATCATCACATGTTACACAACCAGGAGACATAGTATGTTCCGCACTCAGTATCTATATACTCGTATCACTCATTATACTGCTGGCAGTAGAGACCGAACTTGCAACTTTTGCAATTCTTTGTTTCTTCCTTGTCTACATAGTTTTTCCCTACACACTAATTCTACACAAAGCTTCCTATTTTCAGTCTCTGAATGAATATATCATGGCCATCCTTTTTACACAGCCAAGACTCTGCATTAATTATTTTTATTCAAGAATACTTAGTAAATAAAAGAATTCAGACTTCAAGCACTTGAACAAATGCAGAGAAAAGTTATACAATACTATGGCTTAGCCAACTAATTTTCATAATAATATTAAAATTACTATATTGTAAGGAACTTGCTTTTTAATCCTTCAGTTGCGGATAGAGGATACCGACGTTGTCATTTGTCATAAACAGTGAGTTTAAAAAGTGACTATACACGTACAGAAATAACTTTCTTCTTTCTTTTATACTCCTTTTATTATTTCTTATCCTGATAACTGTAAAAAATGCATCGCTCGAAACGAATAAGGATAGTAGATTCGGAAAGTTTGAAGAAAGCCAAGAATACTAGCTGGAATATTCAGAAATATCTCTTTGCGGAAATATGATCTACTTATTTTTGAAAATATAAAAACAAATACGCAGAAAGAAAATGTCTGTAAAAAGACATGATGATGTTTTGATGATAAAGAGATGCAGCTTAGGGAGCAACGGTAACGGGAGGAGAATTTAAAGGAAGGAGGTTCCGAGTGAAAAAATTGAGAAAGACACACGAGTATAATAAGAAAAGGGATGTAGTCGAGCAAAGGAATTTCTCTCCATACAACAATACTGACTCATGAAAAATTCCTTGTAAGAAGTGCCTTTCAACGCGCTTTTGATGACGCAATCAACGCCTACACTTTAGAATAGGAACCAGATGGGAAAGGGAGAGCTAGAACAATATTTTAAGGAGCTACATACGAAACGACTTAAACCATTGCATTGTAAGCTCTCGGCTCACATGTTACTGCGTATCTACAGTAAAACTCCAGTTTTAGTTTAACTCGCACTCTCACAACCTTTCCAAAAACTGACAAACTCAAATGGCTGCTACCAAAACGGGTATTGAATATTGAAGATCTCAAGTATTGCTACGCGATGTTAATTTACCATTCCGCCCGCAAGAAGAGGCAATGCTGAAGTAAATAAAAGTCCTCTCCTTGTACTTCACATCCACGTATATATGGTATATATATAGTGTCTTAATTCTATCCTCACTTCCTACTCCCTTCAGACTTAAACTTTCACCAGCGAAGACTTTTTCCTTAACATATGCAGATATGCACAGTTATTTAACAAATGTCCCTTCACTTTATAATTATCATAGAATAGAAATACTACTGATCAGAAGCTTGGTAGAAGCAAGAAGGATATAATATTTTTCTAAAATAAATGTAAAAAATGTCCGGCAATATACTAGTTAGTTTATATAGCGAAATATGCCAGAAAAACGCTGTAATAATAATTAAACTACATAATAATCGCGAGAAAAACAGGATAACTTACAACTGAAAGGGGTGATAACAAACAGGGACAGAAAGTGGGAAACTGCTATATTTATATCATTGAAGCTATCCGTTCCATTTACTCTCATGGATGGAGGTAATTCAATTATTGGCTCACAATATACGAAGCATTATATGTATATTTACACAAAACCTACGGCAGGAGAAAAAAAAGTTCTGAACGTCATCAGAAACATGACAATTAATATTCCAATCACACATTTCGCCAATAATTGCAACCACAAGTGTGGTTTCCTTTAATCATAAACTCCACATTGACAAAATAGACTGTTATTGTGTCACGATAGTTGATGAGCCCTTTGACGTCATTTTATTCGGAACAAATTCACACACAAATAAAGTCCAACAAAATTCATAGTTGCAAAACAAATGCCTATTTAGCCTTCAACTTGCAGTGAACCATAACCCAGAAAAACCCTACATAAAGGATTTCCAATTGGTATACATCTGAAAACCCCGTTGGTGCTTTACATGTCACTACTTGAATTAAGCCAATGTAGTATTTTTTTTGTTCATTTCCGTTTTATTGCTACAGCCGTCCAAGAATTCCCTACCGACGTCACTCATACATCAATACGATTCCCCAACAATAATTTCCTTCTTCAAATACATGCATAGCATTGGTAATACCAATCAAGGTAAGGAACATCCGATTCAATAACCCCAATAAATTCAACATCCGGGAGAGTCTCACAATCAATTTGACGTAATCATACATTCATACATTTATGTAATGCATGCGTAGTCCCAATGTCAATACTACAAGCACTGTTCACAACTTTGTGAATTTTATGAATGAAACTGAATTTTGACATGTGGGTTCGCAAAACCTCAATGAGATTTTAAAACATACGGAGGACGAGCACAAGTCTCCATAAACACACGTACATGTACATACGGAGGTGTAATCGAAACGGAAGTTAGAACTGGATTGAAACCAAGTTTGAACTTCACAGAGACTATCAAATACGTGAGGTTTACATGAATGAAAGAATATTATTCACTTGAACATTTTATAGTTTTTTTTTTCTCTATCACAAATCCCTTTCCTCTGAGTGCAATAACTGTACATTAAAAACCGAGTCTAAAGCTAAAAATACCAACCTCTGATCTAAAAATATTTCCTAAAAGCCTCTGTAGTGTAGTAGTAGTGGTAGTAGGACGTAGTATTTGTGCGATCCGTGTGTGTACACAATTTATCGATTTCCTTCATTTAATCGATAGACGTTGCACGTTAGATCCTACATAGAACCTCCAAATACTACTACGAACTATGATAACGGCAATAAATGAATTAAACCGCAGTTCAAGAACTCGATGACTCCTAAACACGCTACTTCAGCTTTCAATAATTCCAAATACCCCCCCCCCCCCCACAATATACTTCTAAATTCCAGTATTGTAAATGAATGGGTCCGAAAAGAATGAGCAAAAATATCCCCCTGCATTTTATAAAAGCAGGACGGAAAAATTAGAACTTCAATTTCAAAAACCGCAGTAACACAATTGGAAAACCTATACACAAGGAAGGACTTTCACGGTAATTTTTTTTATCGCTATACTAAAACAAAAAATGGAAATTCCTACATACGCATGTATAGCTTCAAAGGAATTACTTTCAATAATTAAAATTTGCACACACTATATGTATAAATATAATTCTTTGTACTTCTCAAGAATTGTGCTTTTAATTGAATTATTAAAGTTAATTTTCAAACTAAATGTCCTGGAAAAAATTGTGGGGGAATAGGCAATCACGCGAAACATAACCAACGACGCAATTATTTATTTCCTCATAATGATTGTTTACGAAAATTTGTTTATGGTTACACACATCCATGAATTTGAGAGTGATTTTTAAATCGTGCATATAGTTCATTCGATATTACGATTTGAAGGACAATTGAGGTTCTAAAATACATCATAGTCAACAGTGACAATGAACTGAAGATAATTCTTACATCATAACTTATAAAATTTGCCTTGATATAATAATTTCAAATGAATAAATATGTCCAACTCACAAAAATCAGAGGAATCTGCTGAAATGGAATTCTAAATCGTATTATTTCCAATCCTACACCAAACATCCTGGGTTTTCTCCCAAATTAAATAGTGGAACTACACTTTCATCACCATTCCATGTCTGTTGTGACATTTTCCATAAAAAATATTGGTTGATTTGTCTTAAATGGGTTTGAGTTTCTTGAATTTGTCTTCTCAAACGATTATGTGATCACTTATACTTGGGCTGAAGTTAGAAGAGAAGATTATTACGTAATAAGGAATTATTATTACACTTATTGATGAAGAGTAATAACGTGTCGACACTACAATTCTGATTATTAGTTAATCTGTGACACTTAATGGTAATTGTAGGAACACTTACATGAACTAGGAGCATCATTCACACTAAATTAATTTCACTCTGAATTACTAATATTAATAATTTGTAGTAGCACTACTGTTTTAATGAGAGAGTCCGCTGTAAGTAATTTCCATCAGCTTCTTGTGTATGTTTTTGTTCACTTTGTTATTGTTTTGATGCTAGAGACCTTCTTTTATCGCTTTTAATTACTTCGTTGGAGCAATAATAGTCGAGATGCTCTCCAAAAAAAAATTACTTCCTTCTTAGAACTATTATAAAATGATAACTTTTCCCCTTCAACACATTATTATTTATATAAATTCCGTGGTGTCTTTAATTTTTAACAAAATGTGTGTATGTATTTATATTCTATATTTGTAGGTAAATGTATTATATATTTTTATGATTACTTTTATATACTTACTATATATAGGGTTATAGGGTATGTGTTTATTATGTCAGATTTGTTCCAGGGCCAGATGAATATATACGCGATTAGAATACACGAGTTTTTTGTTGCGTCCCACAGCGCGCTCGGCAGCGGACTACTTCTTACATGAACTTTTAGCAAGAGACTGTCGAGTTGACGCATGTGGCTCGTACTCCATAGCCCCACCGAAGCTATAAGGATCCTCTCAACAACACAAAGCTCGGCCGTGTAATTGACCTACCCGTTATAAATGATTTGTGGAGCTGTACCACGCGGATTATAATTATTATATTATATTAACTCCGTAGTTATAATTCTTATAATTCTATAGTTATTTGAGCAGTTTTGCATTAAGTGGAGCGTGTAAAGGGTACAATAATTAAGAAATAAATTTTAAATACTGTTGTGATTATAATAAACGACTTTTTTTATATTAGATTTGATATTAATAATACATTGATCAGATGCGACAAAGGTAGGTATGTGTTAACCATCTTACAATTAGTGGGTTTTTATTCATGGTATGTACTTTTTTATGCACAATTATAGTCATACAATTATTGTGTTATCAAACAAGTGACGAGAGCTTGGCGAATTTATGCAGGGAAATATTTTTAATCATTGGAGATCCTCAGGTTTTTAATTTTAAATGCATGTGGAAAGGATGTAATTTTGTACAAGCAGTTGCATGCAGTAATTTATTTCTACTTTTAAAATATAATGTTAGAGTAGGAGAAGGTGTGACATAATTATAAGCTTGAAAACGATTTGAGGATCTGAAACTTTGCTGCTTAAGTTACAAAGTTACAGCTTACCGTTGGAAGCAAGGGGATATTTGTTGCGCGGAGTATGACCCATAGTGATAGGGATTCGAAGTGTGAACAGTTAGAGGCATTGTTTTGGTTCCGAATCCAGAATCCAGCATGTTTGACCATTCGAAGGATTTACGAAGTTATATCCACAGTTATCAGTTTTCCGTGTTTTTCCTAAATTACAAAAAGATTTGTGGGATGCAGGATGACTAAGCGGTAAATCATTTCCATTACATATTTACGGCTTAGGTGCTTCACGGATGCACGGATTCTTAGGCCTGGAAGCTAGAAATGAATATTTGGAAATGAATGCTCATCGTTATTATTTTATTTGAGTATTATATTCCAAGCCCATAAATAGAGATTTCTCATTGCTTACTCTGTGAGTTGAGTAACGTATATCAATAATATAGGTAGCTTTAATATCGTCATGAAATGCATAAAAAAATGTCATAATTGCCTCACTTCCAATGTTATGCTAAATGTAGTGAGCATAATAGCAATTACAGCTGTAGAAATAACTATCATTCAAGGCATTTATTCATCACTCAAACGGAGATGATGCCCCCACAAAGTAAAACGCAGTAGTAACAAATTGAGGGTGTTGGTTAGTTTGAATTAGAGGTGGGACCCGGCCAATTTTTCGTACCCGTACCCGAATAAATCCGGCCGAGAAAATTTCAGCCCGACCCGAACCTGCTGGCGGGCTAACTTTTATGGGCTCAACCCGGCCCGGAAGTTTTAATTAATTTCTTGTACAACCCGTACCCGCTAGAAGCCCATTTCTACACAACC
>JAQFXU010001268.1:0-31489 GCA_034693705.1 Spatulosminthurus flaviceps
CCGGGACTTTCCAATTCGACCGTAGTAAAGTAAAACCGTCTTAAGCGTAGGCCGTCTTAGAGAGTTTTTACTGTAATAGTGTAGCGTTCCCATAGGTGCGCGTAGTGGGAGCATAGCGTTGGCATAAATGGCGCCTAATAATCAGGGCATCTTACCTTGCTACCTGACCAGCCGCGGCCGCTAAGTCTCAAATTCCTCAATGTTGGAATCCTCCCTATCCCTAAGCATAGTCTGATGAAGGCAGGTATTAACTTCATGTTGGACTCTGATAAATCCAGCGAGTTCAGTTCTAAAATCCAAATCCATGCATATGAGTCTCAACTTTAAATAACATCAAAATTGACGGGACTACAATATAAAATTCATGTACTATATAAAACTTACTCCGGAAATTCTGAAGTGGGAGAAGATCTCGAAAAACCTTTTCAAACCCAGCTTGTCTCACGTCATCCTCGTAAGAAATACTACTTAAAATATCAGTCAAGTAGCGAAGCAATTCACCACAATGCTTAATTTTGAGAGCTCTCACATTTGGAAAGTAATTCACCATCGTCCAAAGTGTCTGAACCGTTGGACATAACTGGTCACACCAATCAAGGTCGTGGTAGCTTACATTGGGGAAATGCTGCAAAACATGTTGCTCAACTTTACAATACGTGCAACTTTCCTCATCATATTGATAAGGTTCTTGGGGGGCAACACTAACATTAAGACATTTCACCCCAAAATGAGGCCTTACTTCACCCTGGGCCTTCAAACCGTCCTGACAAGAAAATCTTTTCAAGGATGGGAATTTTTCTGAAAAAGAACTATCAATAGCACACTGGAAAGTTTTTGTCAAATTTAATTCTCGCAGTTGAGGGCATGTTGGAAGCAAATTCAAGGCAAGTGGAGGATCCCTACGAAACTGGGAACGACCGTGGTGGTAGGACAAAATTTCAAGGGATTGTGCAAAAATTCCTATCAATGGAAAACAAAACTGAGATTGTAATTCCCCAATTATTGAGAGATTTTTCACGTTTGGGAAAGGGTTTTGAGTGAAGTAATGGAGAATCTCAGAATTTTCTTCCTCTGTTTTATTAACCAAATTGAGGTTGCGAATTTCCAGGGATGAGATACTTCTAATTTTTTCTACGGACAAAATCTCCTTGAGCACTTGAAAATTATCAATCTCAATGGTTAGAGACAATTTACTTAATTTTGGCCCAAGCAAAATACTTTCAAGGAACGTTTTTATTGAGCCTTCCTCAGGATATTCCATAAACTCATTTCGACGGCGGAACGTTTTTATTGATCCTTGGTTGGGATCGTTATTCCTTTTCCAATAATTTATCTTTAGCTTCTCTAAGTTCCGAAGTTTCCATTGAAATTGATGGCAACAAAAAGGTCTTTTGACATAGAGAGATAACGACCTTAGAGTGTCTTGAGACCAGGTCATAATTTCATTTCTCAATTCTATTGATTCTTTGCGGTGAGTCCAGGACTCAAATTCAAGGTTGGAAACCTCAATATCCTCATACTTTTGTAATCGCAGTATGTAAACCCAAACGCTGTCATCCCCCGACAATCCCGAAATTTCCTTTATTGATATCTTTCGGAAAGGATGGGATATTTCTTTTTTTCGAGATGCAAGTAGATCCGAAAAATCCCACAATCGTCGGTTGCGTCTTTCGGGACGATCTTCATCGGAGCTCTCAACAAAGGACACTGGAAACTTTTGTAAAATTTCACAGGCAATATCATTCCAGGATTTGCAAACTAATCTGCAGGGTCGGAGAATTTTCGGGCACAGGTGTGGGCTCACCAGCTCAAATACCTGGGAATTTCATTAATTTATGGAGAGAAAATTAATTAACAAATTATGTCACTTATTATTATATTGCTTTTGGGAGAATCCTTAATAAATATGATTGTAAATGTCTGCCCAAGTTCATTATAACACTGACCTCCCTAAAAATATATGTGTAATTTTTACCAATAATTTACCAAATTTGGCATGCGGACTTCCAATTCACTTCTTCTTTCCATCGTTTAATTGGGCCTGGAAAATAAAATTATGAGATATTCAATTGCAAATTTCATCTTCCCATCAACTCCCGCCAATCACTTTGATTGTTACCTTATTATTTTAATGAGTTTTCACATTCGACTTGTTTCAATTCTTCTATTCAGACACTGCGAATCTAATGAAAAAAATATTTCAAATCAGGTTTAAATGTGTAATTGACTAAAATTACTGAATCATACACAAATACTTCATGATATGTGGAAAATCTTCACTTTAAAATTTTTATTACAATAAGGAAGAATTAAATTATTAACCCCAGTTATCTGCATCCCTCTTAAAAAATATATCCTGTTTTTTCAGTTCTTAAGTAATAGGAAAAGCACAGGTATTTTATGTTTCAATATCAGTATTATTTTATTATTATTATTATTTAATTCATTGGTAATTTGATTGTACTGCCTACTACGTGTATAATATAATTTTATTGTTATCAATTACATATGTTAACAACTTTATAATTAAAGTACATACCTTCAGGTTAAAATAGTCACCTTTAGTTCTACTCATTCAGTTGAACAAAGAACGTAGAATATTAATGCTGATTAATTAGAAATAAAACTGTATTTGATATGAAATACACGGGACACAGTTATTTGATCAAATGGTGTGCTCTATTTTCACGGTGGCTGTCGGCTGTGACTGTGTACTCTCACCAACGGTCAGCTCCATTTCATTCTTGCCTCGGCAGTTGGGCCGGTAAAAACTTGACAGGAAATGAGTAAAAAACCTACTCTTACAATAATAATATTAGTCAATACTTATTCAGCAGCCCGCGTACATTTTTACTTCCTGTGTGTTAAAATGTTACGCTTATGTTCAAGGGGAAGTTTAAAAGTTTATTTCGGTTGAGAGAGATACACTCCGAAGTCAAAAGTTTTTATACCGCCTTTAATACTGACAAAGGCAATGTACCGAATGGGTTGGTATCATATAGTAGCGCATCATCATTCATACAAGTACACAAAAACACAACTTGACTCATGGAACATATGTCATGGTATGTACATATATACTGAGTGCGTAAGGAATACACAGGATTGTGCAAGAATATTCGTCTGCATTGACATTACCAAATTCACTCCCTCATCCCTTTGTTACAAACAAAGGCATGGGAGAAGTGTAGGTTAAAAGTACATTGTAAAATCCTGAGTCATACGAGGACGTGTGCGAGAGTTCAATGCGGAAGTTGGGGTCCAGTCCAGGCTACCTCTCCGACCAAACGGACACCTGTTTAATGTCAGGACAGGAACTGTATAAAAGGGGTATGACTTGAACATTTCTCTGGGCCGTCTGGTCTCCGACTCTCATCTCTAAATTCTCTTTCCCGCTTTTGCTCGCTCACTCTGTCAATATTTTTTATTAAATTCTATTTCTTGTAATTAAAATTATCTAAAAACTAAATGCCACAAATGAATGATGCGTATTCATTTGATGAATGAATGTGAATTCATTTGATGAATGAATGTGAATTCATTTCAATGAATTTCCCAATTCAGACTATACCAAGCACCCATGACATTGACATACAAATCCGCGCTGAATATTTATCCCTTTTTATGTACAAGCTTGAAATTCCATCAATTTCTCACAGCTTTACAATGCCAAGCCAATAATGGAAACAATGGTGGGCCAAATAATGCCCAATAATTAATAGAGTTCCCATGGGTCAATTTTTTAATGATGCAAAAAACTCATTAATTAGACATTAGACCATTCAAAGAATTTTGAATTGTGCATAGAAAATAAAATATTGAGCTTTGCCCAATTTAAGTTAAAGAGGGCTTCTTCACTTTAATTAACATATGGGCGTATCATAATTTTCAATATGAAATTATTCAACAAAATTCTAATCATGCATACATATAATATACCAATACTTATGAAGTACAAAAAAGGAAACTTGTGAACAGAAGTTCAAAAAATTAGTCTAAAAACGGGAAGTCCTTTTTACAATATTCACACTGGCACGTCCTCTTGCAAATATCAAGATCTTCACAGTTACAATAACTATTACCGAGGCAAACAATATTGGCAACTAATGGAAATAATGTTGGAATAAGGATTTCTTGATAGATGTGAGAGAATCCAGATAAGCAATGCACGTATTGCAATTCATTTACAGGCTGTAGACACTCCCGCAGGGCTTCCAGTGTCTCATGGTCAGACTGTAAAACAATTTACAACAAAATCACATGGAATGTAAACATATATATGTATATATATAATTAAATAAATATTTTGTACAGTGTGCGCATATTAGGCAATATTAATGCATATAGTTTGTGCAAGGGCAATAGTAAGGAAGCGCACAGGGAGCGAATTAGGTATAATGGTGCATAGCATTCTCAAACGTCATAATGGCGCGTAGAGAGCGCATTACATTAGCACAAATATCAAATAATATGCGCCAAAGCAATAATATATGGTAATTTATAATAGTAGTCAATAATATCGCACAATGTGTTCGCATTAATAGCAAGGCAATAATCAATAAAAGCACATAGTGAATCAATCATAGTGTATAATCAAGACATCTTACCTCACTACCTGTCCAACCGTAGGCGCTAAGCCTCAAATTCCTCAATGTTGTAATCTTCCCCACGCATTGTCTGATTAAGGCAGGCATTAACGTCATGTTGGACTGTGATAAATCCAGCGATTTCATCTCTAAAATTTCAAATCCATGCGCATGAGTCTCAATTTTTAAAAATATCAAAATTGACGGAACTATATATAATAATCTTAAAGTCATATACTAAAACTTACTGGGGAAATTCTGAAGTGGGAATAGATCTTGAAAAACTTTTTCAGTCCGAACTTGACTCACGTCATCCTCGGAAGGAATACTACTTACAATAGCAGAAATATAGCGAATCAATTCACCACAGTACTTAATTTTGAGAGCTCTCACATTTGGAAAGTATTTAACCATCGTCCAAAGTGACTCAACCGTTGAACATACCTGGTCCCTCAAATGATGGTCAAATGAGCCGTTGAAATGGGGGAAATTTTGCAAAAGATCTTTCACAATTTTACAACATGTGCAATTTTCGGAATTATAAGCGGGTAGAGCAGTAACACTAACATTAAGACATTCCACCCCGAAATGAGGCCTTACTTCACCCAGGGCCTTCAAACGGTCATGACAAGAAAATCTTTTCAAGGATGGGAATTTTTCTGAAAAAGAACTATCTATAACACACATGAAAGTTCGTGTCACATTTAATTCTCGTAGTTGAGGACATGTTGGAAACAAATTTAAGGCGAGCGGAGGATCCCTACGAAAAACGGAACGACTGTGGCTGTAGGTCAAAATTTCAAGGGATTGTGCAAAAATTTCTATCAATTGGAAACAAAACTGACTTTGTGATTCCCCAATTATTGAGAGACTTTTAACGTTTGGAAAAGAGTTTTGTTTGAAGTAACCGACAATGTCAGAATTAACGATATGAAGGTAGCGAATTTGAAGGGATGAGACCCGTCTAATTTTTTCTATAGACATAATCTCCTTATGCATTTGAAAATTAGCAATCACAATGGTTAGTGACAATTTATTCAACTTTGGCCCATGCAAAATATTTTCAAGGAGCGTTTTTATTGAGCCTTCCCCGGGACCTTCGCCCTCATTTCTCAAATAAGTTAGTATCTCGAGGTTTTCCAAGTTCTGAAGATTATATTCAAATGGATTGGTAAAAAAGGGTCTGTCGATATGGAGAGATAAGGATCTTAAAGTGCCTTGGGACCAGGCCATAATTTCACTTTCCAATTCTAGTGGTCCTCCGCTAGTCCAGTACTCAAATTCAAGGTTGGAAACCTCAATATCCTTATATTGTCGTAATTGCAGGATTAAAACCCAAAATTTTTCTTTCCCCGAACATCTCCCAATTTTCTCTATTGATATCTTTCGGAAGGGATGGGATATTTTTTCTTTTCGAGCAGCAAGTAGATCCGAAAAGACACTCAATCGTTGGTTGCACTTTTGGTGTGGATCTTGACTACCGCCTTTCTCAGCAAAGCACACAGGAAACCTTTGTAAAATTCCACAGGCAATATCATTCCAGGATTTGCATACCAATCTGCAGGGTCGTAGAATTTTTGGGCACAGGTGTTTGCTCACCAGCTCAAATACCTGTGAATTTGATGGATTCAAGTAGAGAAAATTAACTATAAAATTATTTCACTCATTTTCACATTGCTTTTGGTCAAAGCTATAATAATTATTAAAAATGAGTTTCCAACTTCATTATTACTCTGAGCTCCCTAAAAATGTAACTAATTTTAGCAATAATTTACCAAATTAGGCATTTTGACTTCCGTTTCACTCTTCGGCTCCATCATTTAATCAGACCTGGAAAATAAAATCATGAGATGTATTTAATTTCAAATTACAATAAAATCTCTTTACAGCTGCATCCCAACCCAAGGGATTAGGATTTTAAGAGACATATTTGAAGAATTAACAACTTCACATTAACTCCCGCCAATCATTCTGAATGTTACCTTATTTTAATGAATTTTCACATTTCGACTTGTTTCCATTCTTCTTCAAACACTGCGAATCTAGTGAATAAAATATTCCAAATCAGGTTTGAATGTGTATCGATTAAAATTACTGAATCATACAAATCCTTGTATTATGTACAAGTAATTATGTATCCTCCATTATACAACTCTTAAAAGTTCGTGAGTAATAGGAAAAGCACGGGTATTTCTGTTTACACATCAAATCCAGTAATTCATTGATACAACTTGAATGTGCTTACTTACTACTACTACTACGAGTGTAATATAAATATTATCAGTTACATGTTAAGAACTTTATAATTAAAGTACATACCTTCAGGTTAAAATAGCCACCTTCAGTTCTACTCAATAAGTTGAACAAAGAACGTAGAATTTTAACACTGCACTGATTAATTGGAATATTGGAAACAAAACCGTATTTGATGTGAAAATATTGGATACACTTGTTGTGTCAAATGTTGTGCTTATGTTCACGGTGGCTTTTATCAGGCTTTCGGCTGTGACAGGGACAGGGTATTTGATTTTAAAATTCGTGCGTTAAAACCTTGACAAGAAATAAGTACACTCTTAAAATATTATTAGTCAGTATTCATTCAGCAGCCCATGTACATTTTTGGTTACTGTGGTAATGAAACTCGTAATGTTCAAGTGGAAGTTTATTTTTCTTGAGAGAGATTACACTACACTCCAACAAAGTCAAAAGTTTTTATAACGCTGTTGTTATGGGGCGTGCCACAAATTACGTAATGACAAGGTAATGTACCGAATGGGTCTATGCGTGCATCATCATTCACACGAGTACACAAAAACACAACTTGAATCATGGAACATCATAGTATGTACATATAAATATGGGTTGTTTCAATGGGTTGTTTGAAGTCAATCTTCAAGCTGAATATAAATCGAATTCTAAACAAATGATGCGCTTAAGCTGAATTTTTTACTCAGTTAATATCATTGTAAGTTTCCCTGTCATGGTTCAAGTGACATTGAACATAACTTGGTGCATTAATTGCTATTGCCATTCCGTGGTTTTCGTTGAATGATTTTTACTACACAAACGTTTTGTTGAGTTGACAATTATTATCTGCATTTCCGTGATTGAGTGAGTGTTCTCACTTTGTGGGAATGTCAATCTGCACATAAAAAAATCTGAATATATTTGAGGGCAGCGTGGAGTCAATCATTAATCAAACCCAAGGCAGAGTGGGCTAGATCGGGGCTTTACAGACATGAAAACGGCCGGCTTATTTAATTCTTGTTCTAAATATTTAAGAATACAGAATTTTTTTATGAGGCACGAACGTTATTATTTGAATTATTCAAAGATTTGTGAATTATTGTACACATGGAAAATAAAAAATTGTGTTTTAGGCCAACTGGATTCTTATTGGACGGTTCACGCATAGCCCCCTCCGACAAGTGTCCCGTCACACCCCAATTAAAATGATTACAGCCTTCTTCACTGGAATTAATACATGGTTTTATTACAATTTTCATTATAAAATTATTCAATAATAAAAAACACAACAGAAATATTTGTAATGCTAAAATAAAAATTTGAAGCTAAAGCTCCAAATAAAACACGTGAGCAGAAGTACAGAAACTTATTCAAATGGAAAGATATTTTTACAATATTGACACTTGCACGTCTTCATTTCGCAATCGCAGTCACAATAATTACCGTTACAAAACCAATTGACAACTAATGGAAATAATTTTGCTTTGAATGCTTCTTTCGTGTTGATTCGCTCCTTATGCGTATGGCTGCAAAGCTTCACTAACTGCAATTCATTTAAAGGCTCCAGACACTCCCGGAATGCTTTCACAGTCTCATTGTCGTACTGTAAAAATTGTTAAACAAAATAACATGGAATAATTTTATTACAGTTTAATATTGAGATCAATAATGATAATGAACAAATAATGCATAGTATGAAATGAATGATCATGCGTGCGCATAGAGCATATAATGTGTGCAAGGGCAATTATAGCGCGTTGTGTGCGCATGGACAATAACAGCGCATATTGTGAGCATTGTCAAAAATAGTTATTATTGAGAGAATTGAGTATACATGCATAGCGCACAGCGTCAGGCAATTTTAGTGCATTTTATGTGCTTATATGTATATATAGGTCGCAGGAAATTTAGGTCCAGATAAACCGATTTTAAAACTAGAATTCCCACGTGCCACTCTCCACATGACTTATATTGTAAAATATTAAAGCGCAATGCACGCACTAGCAATATTAACGAATATTGCTGGCATTAGGAAAAAAAGCACATACTTTTCGCATAGAATATAATAGCGAATAAGAAGCACATAATAGCGGCTAGTGTGCGCGTTGGCAATCACAGCGCAGCGTCCGTTTAAGTAATAATGCTGGCATTAGGAAAAAATAGCTCATACTTTTCGCATAGAATATAATAGCGATAAGTGTGAGCATAGGCAATCATAGTGCAGCGTCCGGTTAGGTAATAATCAAGACATCTTACTTCGCTGGGTCTGTATTCAAATCTGAAATGCTTCAGTGTTGGAATTCTCCCTAGGCCTAGTCTGATCACAGCAGGTGTCAAAATTACATCGGAGAGTGTTACATCCAGCGAGTTCAGTTCTAAAATGTATGCACATTTAAGTCTCTAGCTTAGTAAAAAAAAATATACAATAATTTAAGCAACTATTATTTGAAATTCTGGTAAAACTTACTACGGAAATTCTGAAGTGGGAAAAGATCTCGGAAAACATTTTCAAATCGAACATCCATCACGTCATCGCTGAAAAGAGTAGTTCCAATTTCAGAAACAAAGTCAATGAGTTCCCCACAATGCCTAATTTTGAGAGCTCTCACATTTGGGAAGTAATTCACCATCGACCACAGTGTCTCAACTCCAGCACATAAATTCTCCTTTCCTTGACAAATGTTGTGGTTTAAATGAGGAAAATGATGTAAAATATCTCGCCCTACTTTACAACATGTGCATGTTTCGGAGTTATGTTCAAACACGTGATGATTAGAGTTGACTCGAAAGTTAAGATATTCCACCCCAAAATGAGGCTTTACTTCACCGAGGATCTTCAGACCCAATCTGCAAGAAAATCTTTTCAAAGACGGGAATTTTTCTACAAACGAATTCCCTTTAGCACACATGTCACTTTGGATCAAATTTAGTTCTCGTAATCGAGGGCACCTTGGAAAACAATCCAAGGCAAGTAGAGTCTCGCTATGACGACCAAATTGGGTGTAGGAAAGAATTTCAAGGGACTGCGAAAAAATTCCTATCAACGGCAAAGTAAATTCTAATTTCCCAAATATTTCGAGATTTTTAACGTTAAGAATGCTGTTTTGAGTGAAGTAGCGGACAATATCGGAATTTTTACCCCTATTTTTATCATCGAAAATCAACCTGCGAATTTCGAGGGAAAAAACACGCCTAATTTTTTCCATAGAGAGAAGCTCCTTAAGCGTTTCAAAATCACCGATCTCAAATTTTAGAGACAATCTACTCAATTTGGGCCAACGTAAAATATTTTCAAGGAGCGTTTTTATTGATCCTTGCTTGGGATCGATACTCCCTTTCCAATAATTTATCTCCAGCTTTTTCAAGTTCTCAAGTTTCCATTCAAATTGGTTGCCAACAAAGGGTCCTTTGATACTTAAAGATAAGGATCTTAAAGTGCTTTGAGTCCAAGTCATAATTTTCCTTTTCAAATCTATTGACTCTTGATCGTCAGTCCAGTGCTCGAATTCAAGGTTGGAAACCTCAATATCCTTATATTGTTGTAACCGCAATATCAAATCCCAACAGTTATCTTCCATACATTTTGCTTTTATTGAGATCTTTCGGAATGGGTGGGATATTTCTTCTATCCTTGATGCAAGCAGATCCAAAAAGTCCTTCAATCGTTGGTTGTACTCTTGTTTTTGTGGTTGAGAGCAGACCTCTCGAAAGGCTACAGGGTATGTTTGCAAAATTTCACAGGCTATATCGTTCCAAGATTTGCATACCAATCTGCAGGGTCGCAGAATTTTTGGACACAGATGTTTGCTCACCAGCTCGAATACCTGCGTGAATGATGTAATTATTTCAACTTTCAACGTGAGAAAATTATAAATTAATAACCACTTCAATCATTTCTATATTGCGTGTGCCAAAAGCTATACAACCATAGATTCATAATGAGTTCCCTGCTTTATTATAACTCTTACCCCTAAAAATATAACTAATTTTGGCAATGATTATTGACAATTTACCAAATTAGGCATGCTGACTTCCACGTCTGTCCTTGGCTCCATCATTTAATTAGATCTGGAAAACAAAATCATGAGATATTCAATTACGATAAAACATCTTTGCAGTAGCATACCAATGGATTAGAATTTTACGACACACTCGACGAATACAAACAATTTCACATCAGCTCTTGCCAGTTATTTGAACTATTTCCTCATAAATTTGACTATTTTTCACAGTGAACACTTTGATTTCTTGTTCATAATAAGCTAATCTTTTAGAAAATTATATTTAAAATCAAGGAAATATTTCTACGGATTAAAGTTGACGATTAGCGCAAATCCAAAAAAAATATTAATCCCGGTTACCTCTACGTACCTTTCCAAAATAGACCTAGCTGCACCAATACTTGAGTAATATAAAAAAGGGCCCCCGTCAAGTTGTGTTCTATAAAATATAAACCATCAAACCCACTAATTCAATGATAATTTGAATGTACTTACAGGGAGTTCAATATTACAATTTTATAAATTACTATTACATACATGATAATAACTTTATAAGTAAAGGACATACCTTCAGATTAAAATGGTCATTTCTGGAAATACTCATATAATAGAACAAGTGAGTTGGAATATTAGCTAAAATTTTAACTAAAAACTACACCGTAATACTGATTTCAAAATTAATACAGTATTCACTTGTTTGACTGTTCGTTTCACAATTGGCGATTGGAGGACTGGCACTGGCACTGAATTTGACTGGACTGGATTGAGGACATATATGGGCATTTTTTTCTCCTTCCCCCTCCTCTCAGTGAGGCAGTCGGCTGAAGCTTTGCACACTCCTCACACTCGCCATCACCTCACTGAGGGCGCGACATTTCTCTTTTGTGCCTTCCCTCAATCCTCACAAGGACCAAATTGAAATTTCAGCTCTCACTCTCGCACTCACGAGGGCCCTCGCTGATTTTTAAAATTTTGAAAAAATCGCGCCAAAAAAGGATATCAAGAAGCATTTCGGATATACTTACATTATATTTAAGTCTTAAAAGTACAATCCACGTTGGGATTTTGCACGCGGGAACGGAATTTTCTCCCGGTTTTCTATACCCTCGTGAGGCTTTGTTCAGCCCTCACCCTCGCTCTCAATTTTCGGGTTGTGTGATTTAGTTGCCTCCTCTCACCTCATGTGAGAGGAGGCATTTTGAATCAGTCCTCGCCATCAACCCTGTGAGGCTGAGGGCGAGGCTGAGGCATGAACATGAACTCAATCCCTCGTGAGCCTGCCCATCTGTGATTGAGGATCGGTCTTTTTTAAAGTTCGCGCGTTAAAACCTCGACAAAAAGCCATACACTATACACTCTTACAATTCTATAGTCTCCTTCATTCAGCAGCTCATGTATACACATTCAGTGGAAATTAGTTAAACTGACAATGTTGTGCTTGTGCTTAATTCAAGTTGAAACTTATTTCTGTATAGAGACACTATATAGAAAGTCACAAGTGTTTATTTGTTAAATGGGGCTTTAGCTGACAAGGCAATGAATGATGAATGGATGTAGAGAACGCTCAGCTTGCTTTTGCAAGGAATTCCGTGAAGTAGAGGAAAAAATAATTTATAATCATCGCGGAAATGTTTTTGACGAATCAATCATAAAAGTTTGAATGAATATTGGGTCATGAATAATAATAATTTATTTCAAATGAATGAAAATATGACTAATCATTGTTTTTTTCCTCCACACTCACCCCAGTCAGAGTTAGTGAAAAGAAGTGATGGCTATTAATATGGATGTACAGTCCAGCCTTTTTTACTGTTGACGGCCGTGCTTGTTGTGATATACTTGAACAAACCGTAATTATCTGCCCCCCCCAATTAAACCCATTCTATGATAAATCTCAATGGCCGCCATTTTACTATTTCAAGACTAACGTTGTAGTGAGGTTTGACTGTACTTTATTATATTTTCGGTAGTGAACATGTTACATTTTAAGAGGTGCCGAAAATATTGTGCTGCCTCGATTATTTTAATATATTAACAATCTATGCTATTACAAATTAAATGCTGGAGGTAATTTAATACGAATCAGAATTTTTGGTAGTGGTAGTTTAAACGATTTACGTAATTATAGCCCTGTCTTAATAATAAATAAATGCTCTAATAGTAAGGGAAAAGCACTTTTATAGAAACATCTCTCCATTAATTTTGCTTTCAAACGGGGCCATACTTAACGTCCAAGCCAGTAGCCCACGGTTATAAGGTTGAAATTTCACAGGATGGCGTAATTTATTGTGATTTTTCAGAAAAAATTGCTTACACCAATTTTTTTTACACTGCTTTGATTTTGGGGAAAATTTGAATTGCCGCAGTGAAAAACCCGTTGAGCACTATGCAAAAAAACGTCCAAACAAAAATGCTGTTAATTTTTCCGGAATTGATTTTGACGGATATACGCAACGGACTGAACAATGCCACAAGTTTCACAAAAGTGACAACATTTGGATTGAATTCCTTTTTATCCTTTTGAATTCGAGGAAAGTGAATAATAAGAAAATTTCAACATATTTTGGGTCTTGTGCAGGAACAGATTAATATTTTATTGATGCCAAAAGTGCTTCTGTAATTCATAACAACGATTCCTTTTTAGAATTCCATTGATTATTTGTTATTTCTCACAATTTTAAAATTTCATTTTAGTTCTGGGAAAACGGAAAAATTGAAATAAGGTTGCACTATCTACACATTACAAAATATTACCCCATTAATTATTAGGAACAAATGCAGAGCTAATCTTCCATCCCTCTTTCCCGTATTTAAACGTAATCATAGAATAAGTCCTTATAATATCATCGATATCAACTGTTAACGATCCAAACCACATGTCCTCGAGGGGTTGTCCGTGAGCGTTTGATTTTGATTCTGCAAAAGGACGATCTTACCTTTGAAATTAACCGCCTGTTTCCGGTTCTACAGGAAAACGTAACGTTTTCCCGCGGGACCGGAAACAGGCGGTTAAATTCAAATTTAATTGCAAAACCAGGTTTATCTTCTCCTCGATGTCCCAGTTTAGAATAAAAACATTGCAAAGCCCGGCAAGTCGTATTTTTCTGCATCTGCTGGAGAATACAAGTGGTATGCGTAAATAACATCGAATATGGCTACAACTCGGTTTTCTGGTCCTAAGAAAAATACTGTTACGAGACTTCAGTGTAGTCACTTCCGAAAGCGAAATATTCAGATTGAGTTCCAGCGTCACCAAATAAATCCGGGACATTTGCAATGGATTCTAGGTCTGTAGTGAGTTTTTTCACTTGAGGTGGAATGGATTTGATTGTTGTGTAATGTTCAAATTCGTTGGAGGCACACAAGGGCTGATTGACCAGACCAAACGCCCTCTGACTTTTCTTCGGGAAGTCGGGAATGCTTGTGCTTCCCGGGTACATGTCTTGTGTTCGTAATGCGGGTCAAATTGCTGTGCTCATTCAAATTCCGAGGACTCTCAAATCGTCTCACAGTCGTTCAGTCCATATTTTCTAATTTAGAACAAAAATATTCATAATGTTCGTCCAAAACTACTTTAATTTTAAAATTTACTAACTAATTTCAAATTTTCTATATAGAACTTTCAGTAATAGTTCAAGAGTCGTTTTACGTATTGTATGTATTTGTATGGAGGATTATTTTTGATGAAATGATGCTGCGAAAGTGCTGTAAATATAAATAATGCAAGTACGTATTTGTGTCAAATTAACAATTCAATCATTCAAATCCGTTCATCAATGAGCATTGGTGTTAAAACGTTGAATATTCGCGTATGTGGAAAGAATCGAAAACAATTGGTCGCATGCAGAACGTCCAGGAATCGCCAATGAAGCAGAGCCTTCCTGTTCTTCTCATTTCATGCATAAACTCTCAAGTTATTAGTGCATCCATTTAAACGATACGATACGTCAATACAAGAAACGCGTGGCGTCCAGAAATGACTTATTCTCCTTAATTGTGGTGTTGTTAAGGGAATCTCCAGAAATTACGGCGTAGCAAACGTCTGATTTGTGGACATCTCGGACAATGGCCAGATCTCCAATCGTTCCGGTACTCACGCTGGTGTCAGTTTCTTTAGACATTTGCAGGTCTTCAGATTCAGTTCATTGTTTAAATATGGCTTTCATTATACTTTTCGCATTACGTTCAGAAATTACTAGTTTATTGTCAGTGTGAATATTGTTCAGAAGATGATCATGTATCGGTCCACTGCAATAGTCTGGATTTTTGCCCAGTCGTACGATGGTATCTTCAGCTATCATTCCAGCATTTACGCCGATGTCAGCTTCTTAGGACAGCTGTGGGTCTTCAGATTGAGGCGTCATGAATACATCAGCTGGAATTACTTTTTGTAGTTTATGACCAGACCTGATGTCACCTGACTTGACCTGACTTATTCCTATTCACTCAAAAATTGGTCATATCAGAGCCGTAGGACCTGATTTATTTGAATTGCCAAAATATGGCGGTTCAAATCATATCAGGTCACAAAAACTTGTACGGTCAAGTATGAAAATTACGCCAATCTGGGGAAACATTTTAATGTTCATGGCACTGATCTTGATCAATTACTTGCTAACTGCAACCCCAATGATGGATTTCTGGCAATTTTCTAGAACTAACAATACCTACCCACTCCGATCATTGTCCCCAAAATCAAGTGCTTTGTAACATCTAACTTTTGTTCGAATGTGTAATTGAATTGAATGACGTAAATATTACAGGACTTTAAGGAAAAAATCATATTTGTCATTACATAAGCATCTATCTATTTACCGTGCCATCTACAATGCTGTCCAGTGTTGTAGGTTGTTTGGTTCTCGTGTCTTGATTACATTCTGACGCGTACCAAACGCGTCAGAATTTATTTTCTCATGAGCTTTATTTCGCACTTCCATACAGTCCGTTTGTCATCTACGGCTATTACACTAGTCATCAAGAAATAAACTCGCGTTTTCAATATTTGTATGATCTTGTAGCTGGAAATGTAACTTAGGCCTTGTAGCGATTGTTGAACATATTGAATTTGATATTGATTGCGACATATGGAAATTTACAAAACAAATTAAGTTCTGCTAGATATGATGCGTAGCTTTGCATCAGGGGGAATCCTTAGTTAGTCCTTTACTTAGAGCAATTTTATAAATATTAACGTCGGGTAATGCCAATCAGCCATCAAATTGTACAAATTCCAGCGAAAACAACATTTTTATTTTGAGACTGAAGATGCCGTCATTTTGTTGAACAACCGAAGTTAAGTATCCAACATTCCAAAGCGATGTGGGTCTTGGTAAATACCAAATTACGAAATAGTACGAAGACTGCGGCATATGCTTTTATTGAGGTATCAGAAAAACCGTGAAGTTGGTAGAAAATCAGATCTTCTTGTGAGATCCATTGGGGGATACAAAGAGTACATTTGGATGATCGATGATCTTGTCCAAAGGAATGAAGACAATCTCATGGGTGTGTTGATATTGGACAGCTTACGATTCGTGAAAAGGTTGGCTTGACCTCAACAGACATAGTTACAACGGCCAATTTTTTATAACTATTCATAAACGCTAAATAATCATATTATAACTTTAAAATATTTTACAATTTATTTAACTTTAACAATAATCCATTTGGCCGGCGTAACAGCTACCAGCTACAAGATCGCGATGGATGGAATCTGTCAACTGTGACGCGCTGCAAATATAAAATGAACGGGGGTTTATTCTCCGATTCATACCCGGAAGTCTAACAGAGTTGATAACCATCTTGAGCCTTTATAAGTTAATGCATATTACAATAATAATGCATAAATCCGAACCCGGAGATGCTAGGAGCTGTAAATATAGAACGACTAATAGCACAAGATTCGAAATGCTAAAATTTAACTCTTAGTACTGGGTCAACAAACGTAAGTGTTCTTAAGGGAATTAACACATGGATGGACGCGTGGATCTGTGTTGGCGAATAATTTTATAACATAATCGATGGTGCTACCATCCGAATTATGACATGTGCCTTATATTACACAGTAAAGGAGCCTAAATCAAGCCCAATGAGTGTGATTTAATCTGCTCAAAAATGAAATCGGTGAAATATACACTTTTATAGGTGGTATTATTAAAATCTTATTTTCAAAAATGTCGGTTATACCTAAAAGATGCACTCGCTGACATCTACCAAGGACGTGCCCTAAGGGCTCAAACTCCTTTCATTATCTTCAGTGGCTATTTCCTAGGTTGCAGCCGTGATATATATACTGATCGGAGTTTGAATGTGTTTAGACGTTGCTTAAATGCATCCAAATGTATTTGTTTGTTAAAATATGTATTCAAATTTTTGAATGCAAATGTAATGATGTCCTCACATAATGTACATCCAATTTTTCTAAGCATCTTTCTAAGCTAGTTTTTCCATGTGATTTCAAGCGAACAACGAATACGTTTAAATATGTCCATTTAAAATTGCTTGTGTATAAATGCCTGTAAGTTAATGCACCTATATAGGTATTAGATTAAGACATGTTTTTATCAATGAGCAATTGTTTAAACGAAAGTAGTGAAATGTATTATAGTAGTAGCATAATGGAAATTTGACAAAATATTGCGGATATCTACGACGTAATCAGACTAATAAAAAACCCATGGTTAAGGACACTTTCATCACATTGTGGTAGTTTGCATTTGATATGATTAAATTTGATATTACCCTTGACGAATGTCAATCAAAAGTCGACTATGAGACTTTGAGAGCTTCCTTGGCAAGTGGTGAATAAAACATAAGGCATGCCGTGTAAATAGGTGTTGTTTTCAAGGCAATATGTAAACCAAAAGTAAAGCAAAATGTAAAGCAAATATTCCTCGAAGCATGAAAGCGATAAGTCAACAACCCTACACGAAAACGCTTCATTAAACTGAAGTTATTCAATCGAATACATATCCGTATGACGAAATTTGCATATTGAAGGGAATATTAAAATTGATTCCATTATTGTGTGACTAATGTACAAGAGGTTGTACTACACTTAAATTACTTGCCAGTAAAAAAATGAGGGTTTTATACTCCGATTTATACCCGCATGTCTGACAGAGTTTTCTATTCCTCCTTTATTTCCAATTAGCATTAGATAGTATCATATATCATTTCTTAACAACTATGGATTGTATGGAAGAGAGAGAAATGACGGGGATATTGGACGCTCATCTGGTTGTGAAGTCAGTCGAGGTATGCTGATCGGGTCTTGATAACAGCCGTAGTTCACCTCATCCATGGGTTGCCGGTGATAGTCAAATCAGTCCTGAACTTCTCCAGCTCCTACTGAGTGCAACCGTCCTTCCAGCTCTCCTTCCATACATTTCGCATCAGCCAGTGCGGTAGGCCTTATCTGGGTAGATCGAATCCGTGCCATTCCCTGGCCGAGGCCAGGTAATTCACCACTGGACTGAACTGGCTGTTCTCGATACTTCTTGGATTCTTGCCAGTATCGAAGCATTGGAAGTCAAGTCGTTCAAATCCTCACAACTCCCCCAGACCCAGATCCTTCTAAATATTACGAAACATGAAACTCCTAATTCCGGTGTTGGCTCTTGTTGCCAACTTCATTTGTTAATTAATATTATAATAGCACTTCAAGGACCATGAAGAGGGTACTTCACGGCATACCGCTCTTTTATTAGGGAATATTTCCAGGAGTACCAGAGGAACGAAAGAGCCTAAATGTCAACATATATTGTTTGTAGGTTTGGAAGTAATTAGTAATCAATTTTGTCATTAGTGTTTTGGACAGCTTGAATAAAAACTTCACAAAAGATTGATTTACTCCCATATGCCTATACGTTGTACCTAATACCTATAACTAGGGTAAACTTGATTTTACACACAAGAGCATATGAGGAATACTACACACCTTCAATAGTCCCCCATCAGAGTGAAAAGAGCTGTAGAGATTATTTTCCCAGAAAAAAGTCAAACGTTTGTAAAATCTTTCGGATACAGTCCAATCTGTCTATAAAGGCCGTCTCAATAATAAAAAAAATGATTATAGCGGCTGAAATTGCCCTGCCTCGGCTGAGTTCCATATACCCTAATGTAATGCACATGCAATAGCGACCATGGCTATAACGGAAAACTCTTTATAACCGCCGGGTTTTTAAGTCCCGCCATGAGAAAGCCATGCGAATAACGGCGATTACAATCAAATCGGAGCTCCTGACACCAATGTTTTGGTCTGGACACGTGACTTAATAATAATATTGTATAAAAGAAGCTTCCCTGTCTGTTTAAGTTCATACATACATTGTATTTGTTACGTCGATTCGGAAATATTCACAAAATATTAGATGCAATGATGTCTGCCGCTCCGATTTTATTTGCAACTGTCCCTATTAGGGCCAATCGCTTTTATTCAATTGTGGACTCTCGCTATAAAGGCCATTATTGCCCGGTTTCTTGAATGGCCGTCACAATGCGGTTAAACTATAATTCTTTCACAGCAGACTCCTAAAAAACGTGTTCGAATGTTTGTAAGTAACCTTCAATTGACTTATTCGGGATGAGGGCTATTTCGTTTATCATGAGTGTCCTCCAAACGATAGCCGCATCGTAAGGTGGTACACTGATGGATATATTGACTCTCATGACTTACATAAAAAAAGAGCGGATGTTACGATCAAGGAAAACATCAGGCCCCGCATACAAAAATTCTGGAATGTCTGACAAACCATATGGCAGCGCATGGCGCAGAGTTTCTTACAAAAATCCAAGAATATCGAATGGATTTCTCAGCACGTGAATCAGTAGTATCAATAAGATGGAAGATTCCCTATCCAAACTCATAATTGGCAATAAGCCCTATAGGAATAAGTAAGAATATTACCTAGGTAATATTAGACCGGTCTAATTTAAAGGAATTAGGTGGATTTTTTCAAATTTTGGCAGCTTATGTGGAACGCACGTAGGAATAACGTTTTGCCATTGCAAGTTACAGCTAGATTACAGGCCAAAGGGGTTTCCATGTAGTACTACGGGTTGACAAGCCGTACCCGGTACCCGATCCCGCTCGAACCCGGATTTTGATAATTAAATTTTAAAGTTTTGGAAGCATCTTCTAAGCTTATCTTAGTTAAAAAATACATTAATTTTTATTCTTTCATTATGTCCAGCTCAAAAATTCTTTATTAAGGTCTTAAAAACGGCTTAAAAAAGTCGGGGATACTTTAACCGGGTCTTATCCTTAGAACCCGATCCCGGTGGGTTTCTTTGTCGGGACCAGCATTAGCAAACCCGTTCCCAATTGTTTCTGTTCCCGGGTTTTTGGCTCCAATTTTCATGGAACCCGATCCCGTTCCGACATGACGGGGTCTCAAAAATGCATGTACCCGAACCCGTCCCAAAACCCGGGTTCCACCCGAACCCGTTGCGCATACTACGGGTGAGGCAGATGAGGTGTTTAGTAGTACCCTTTCTTCATCTTTAACTTAATTCGTATTTGGCTCAAGAATTTCTCCGTGGTCTGTAATTGGTTGAAGACAAATCATGCCAGAGTAAACAACTTCCAAGCATAAATAAGTTATAGTTACAGATTAATTTTGAGGGAACATATTATCGTCGGCAGAATTCCAAAAGGTGCTACTATACGCTTTCTTAACCTTATGGTAAAAAGTAATATTATAGCGCCTTTTGGACTTTAGCCGACGCATTATCTTTATTTTCAGATAACTACGTTTAGCATTACATACTATAGAAGAGGAAAAGACCAAAATGTTTATTTAGTTTGAGCTCAATTTGTACTTGTAGCTCCACAATTTTAACTATTGATGTGTCATTGTGTACAGTCATTGTAATGAAAAAGCCCTGCAATTTTTCCAGCCAGAGCCAGGCCTCAGTTACTGTGATAATGTTGCAGTTGTTTATTTTTCTAGTGGGCCAAACTCTATCTAAAGTCAAAGGTTAATGTATGACGTTTTTATTGGCAAGGCACTAGGCTGCTGAATGAGTGAAGAGAACACTTTGGCTGCTTTTTACATAGATGGAATTGTACGTATTGAGGACAGCAAAATTAATCATATCGGAAATCAGTACAATCCTTTCAAAATGTTGGGGAAAAATCCACAAAACTTATCAACAACATTATTGGGGATTTGGTACAAAAAATTAAGGGGAATGCCAATGCCAAAATCAAATTGCGTGGAGTTTTCCCGCAACTTGGCTATTAATACTGTGTAGAGCGCTCAAAACAGTCAAACAAAAACCGGAAATACACATTTTTATCCTTTAATAGGCTCTTTTGGCAAATCCAATGGTAACAATGCAGGGCCAAATAATTCTGGGGTCGCAGTCGATCAGGGAAAAGTCAAGTTTGAGAACAAAATCTTATTTTGAATTCTTCATTGCCATTGCACCCATTATGGGATGTATTTCTGCAATGCATTAAGTTAGCTAGCTATGATAGGGAGGACTTTAGCGATTGTTTATATTGTCAGTTCATCTGGGTAGAACGTCTCACCACTAATAAACTATCAACTATCTCTTAAGTTCTTAACCTTACGCTACGCTATTACATTACATACTTATTGCTCGTAAATTATATGTCATAAATCATGCCATATGCATAATTTTGTATGTAACCTAGTAAGTAAGAGAGCTAGTATGATCTCTCATTAGCTTTGAGAAAAGACGAAAATTGTTGCAAGGATCAACAATTTGTATTACGGATCAATAGTTTAACTCGGGGTAATAGTTAGTATACAATAGTTTACGGGGGAACGAAAACGGATGACTTATTTAATTCGGGTGGTTAAAATATTTACAAATGGAAAATTTATTGATTAGACAAAAGAGGTTCAAATGGAAAGACATTTTTACAACGTTGACACTTGCAGGTCGCCCACTCCCGGTCACAATCTTTACAAGCGTAGTACATACACACTCTTTGGACATCTAATGGAAATAATTTTTCTATGCATGCTTCGTTGTCGGTGAACCTGCCTTCAAATCTGCAAACCTTCAATAATTGCAATTCTTCAAGCTCAAGACACTGCCAGAAGACTTCCACAGCCTCATTGTCTTCCTGTAAAAAAATTCAATAAAATTATATTCAATAATTTATTATAGTTATAATACAGTGCAGTGTTAATATTGTATGTGCATTCCCTACAAGAAGTCTTAATTAAGTAATTATTATAAATCAAAATTCGTCCCCATAGAAAATAATAGTGCATATACTTATTGTGAACACCGACAATAAAAACAAATCTGGGTTTATGCACCGATTTAAACCCGATGGTCTAACAGAGTTGTCAACCATCTTAAGCCTTTATTCAATTCGAGCTACAAAGTTTCAATGGTTAACCTTATCTATGAGGAATCCTCGCACAAGCGGTCAGAGAAAAACCCCAGTGGGGAAAATACCCTTTCCTTGAGCCAAATTTCAAACCACCCCCGGGATTCGAACCCGGGTACGACTCAGACAGCCCTCGAGTAACCTCGAGCCCTGGCCGCTACGCTACAGGGGGCTTGTCTAACACCGACAATAATAGCGCGTAGTGTGTGCATATATAATACTAGAAAAAGCCAGCCATAACATGGCTAGAGTCCACTTTTTTGTTTTCACTATAATGTACGCCTGCACCATCTTGCGGCAAACTTAGAAACCTAAGCCAACGAACATGACGAAGACGACGATCTTCTCATTTAATACTTTAGTATGATTGTACATAACAGCGCATAATGAGCACATCGATAACAATAGCTCACACTAAGCGTTTGCATGTGCAATGATAGGTAGTTTGGCAGAGTAGCCGTTTAATTAGAAAATAATCAGGGCATCTTACTCCGGTGGGTATGGAACCGTCTTCAACTCTCAAATACTTCAATGCAGGAATCTTCCCCAGGCCGATTCTGATGAAAGCAGGTGTAAAAATTGTATCGGAGGGTGTGAAATCCATCGAGTTTAGTTCTAAAATCCACGCAGATGAGTCTTACAGATATAATTTGTAAATAATAGCAAACTTTAAGGCGCTATAATCTTAAACTATGTAAACTTACCCCGGAAACTATGAAGTGGGAAAAGATCACGAAAAACGTTTTCCAATCGTACTGGAGTCACGTCATCCTTGTAAAGTATTTCAATTTTAGATAAAAAAGTAATCAGCTCGAATTCCCTAATTTTGAGAGCTCTCACATTTGGAAATGTATTCGCCATCGACCAAAGTGTCGCAACCTCTGCACATAATCTGCCCTGTCCACGACATTCCTCTGCAAAGTGGATGTAGTGCTTATATTGGGGGAAATCATTCAACATATCTTGTCGAACTTTACAAAAAGAGCAAATTTTGGAATTATGTACAGATTCCTCATAAACAGAGATAATCCGAACGTGAAGATATTCCACCACAAAATGAGGCCTTACTTCACCGAGGGTTTTCAAACCCGATCTGCAAGAAAATCTTTTCAAAGATGGGAATTTTCTTGCAAAAGAATTCTCTATAAGGCACGTGTCACTTTCCATCAAATTCAATTCTCGCAATTGAGGGCATATTGGAAACAAATCCAAGGCGAGTAAAGACTTCCTTTGAGAATTATAATCGGAATGCTGGTTGTAGGTAAGAGTTTCAAGGGATTGTGCATGGATTTCTACCACTTGCAAAGCAAATTCTAATTTCCCATGTATTTCGAGATTTTTAAGATTGGGAAAGGGATTTTGAGCAAAGTGACGGAGGAACCAAGACCTTTGCTCCAAAGCTACGCAACGAGTAGGCCACCTAATTTCAAGGGACAAGACACGCTTAACATTTTCTATAGACAGAACCTCCTTCAGTTTTTCACCATCATTCAAATCAATTTTTAGTGACAATTTACTCAATTGTAGCCTACGCAGAATATTTTCGAGGAGTATTTTTATTGAGGTTTCCAAGGGATCAGGCCTCCACCAGTTCCGACTACGTATCTCCAGTTTTTCCAAGTTCACAAGATTCCATTCAAACTCATTGCAAAAAAGGGGTCCTTCGAAGGTCAACGATAAGGATGCTAAGGTGCCTTGAGTCCAGGTCATAAGTTTCCTTTTCAAATCCATTGGCCATTTGTCATTCCAGTTGCGAATGTCAAGTTTGGAAACCTCAATATCTTTATATTGTTGCAATAGCATTATCAAACGCCAAAAGCTTTCTTGATACTTTATTCCCTTTATTGATATCTTGCGGAAGGGATGGGCTATTTCCTCTCGTCTTGATGCAAGTAGATCCAAAAATCCAATCACTCGTTGGTTGTATTTTTTTTTATCTTTACAGTCAGCCTCTTGAAAGGCGACAAGAAACGTTTGTAAAATGTCACAGGCAATATTGTTCCAGGATTTGCATACCAATCTGCAGGGTCGGAGAATTCGCGGGCACAGATGCGTGCTCACCAGCTCAAATACCTGTCAATTTAATTAATTCAACGAGAGACAACTAATTAAAAAAATTATTTCGCTCATTCCTGTACTGCTTTTGCCAAAGGCTATAATATTTCGGCAATAATTTACCAAATTTGGCATTCTGACTTCATTTTCATTCCTTGGCTCCATCATATAATTTGGCCTGGAAAGTGAAATTATTAAATTCAATCAGAATAAAATATCTGCATAGCAGCATCTCAAGGGATGGCGATTTTATGGGATATTGTAGGATAAAAAGCTTCATATCAACTCCTGTCGGTTTTTTATACAATTTTTTATAGCGTTTAGTTTCGATTCTTTTTGAGAATATGTGAATCTACTGAAAAAATATTTACATTCAGGTAATTGTGTTTTGATTCAAATCCAATCACACAAACCATGTGTTGCAAAAATTGTGGGTGGCGTAGCACTCCTCAAATTTATTAAATCATTTTTTAATCCAATATATTGATGTAGTATTTTAAATTTATTTACTGAGACTATGGCTAATCCTTGACCCAAAAAACTATTCAGGCACACTCACACATAGTTGTCCATGTAAACATTTGTTCACATGAGGATATGAATTTGATTCGTTCCAGAGATTGGTTCATTCAAATTACATGATGCAGTGAGTACAGGGTTTAAAAGTACATGGAGTATTTGGATCCAGTATGCTTTTCATTGAGATAGAGACTTTTCCAATTTGCGCAATTTTGAAAATGTTGTAACTTGATTTAATAATAATGGTACTTCATTTTCAACGAACCATCACGTTGGCCTTGCATCTTTCATGATGTAAAGCAAAATGAGAAGAACGAAATGCAAATCAACGAAAGCGAAATCCGCCCATAAATAATTTAAAATTGACATGCAAATAAAATAAAACTTGTGTTACCTACAAACTGGAATAAACGGATTTGAACTTGATATTGAGTAAAATCAACACATGTAATAACTCCAGCTATGATTACTTCAACTTTTATTGCTCTATTATCTATACAAAATACTTATATTGTCACGGAGGAATAGCAATGAAAGAATATTGGAAGGGAGCAAAGAGGATGTAAATGTTTATTTCTCAACATTAGCGGATGTGACTTATGTTGTAAGGCGATAAGGAGGACTTACTCAAATCCTCCACTGCAATGCATATTCTCCCTTCCACATCCTCGTTTACACATAATCTGCATGAGTGCTTCCACAGTATGTAACGCTAAGAGTTATTATTTTACGAGATATTAAAGAACCAATTGATTTACAAGGCCGCGCTGAGTACTTATCCCTTTTGTTCTTTTGTATGTTTCTATAAGCAGTGGCGTAGGAACCGGGGGGGGGGGTGCAGAGGGTGTCTGACACCCCCTGCTAATTTAACCGGGGGGTGTGACACCGCCCTTAAATTTTTCAAAAATATACAGGTTCACATACAGTGCAGTGGCAATAATTTCTGGAATTCAAAGTGATACGAAATCGGGACAAACCTAAATATTTGCCGTTTTTTGCCAAAAGTCTAGCTGATTCAAAAGTTTTCTAATATATCTGGTTTTTTTCTAATATAATCTATACAGTATCTGTGTGAGCCTTGCTTTTTGAGGAAACAATTAGTGAAAGTTACGTTTAAATACATGCAAAATACAATACTTTTTGTCCCAATTGTAGCCCCTAAATTTTGATCGACTGCAACTTATGATTGATTGTAGATAATTTTATAAAAATTTTATATTAGAGAGGCCTGGACCGCCGGTTAAAGCACACGTTTTTAGCCAAATATTGATTGAAATTTTAATGAAGTGTGAACTTATTTTATAAAATAGTTAAAGTTAATAGTTAGTTTGTAAAAATTTTGACACTATTCAACAAAATTCAAACCCATAAATAAACGCTTATTTTTGTTGTGCTAAAAAATAGTGAAAAGTGGCAAACCAGGAAACAATATGAAAGAAATACTACATATCGTCGGGTTAAGTCCAAAAGGCGCTATATGCAGAAATCGCTTATGCATGGTAGTACATGCTAAATCCCGTGTAAGCGATTTCTGCATATAGCGCCTTTTGGACTTTACCCGACTATATATTCAAGATAATCAAATGGAAACGCAGTTTTGCAATGCTGACACCACATTCGCATTTCACAATGACAATCACCAATGTAACAAATCCGTATGTTCAAGAAAATCAAATGGATACGCAGTTTTGCAATGCTGACACCACATTCGCATTTCACAATGACAATCACCAATGTAACAAAACCAGTTGACAGCTAATGGAAATAATTTGGCTTTAAGGGCTTCTCTGTTCTCGTAGGCTTCCGGCGATCTTTTTTTGCATAGCGCGAATTGCAATTGTTTTAAATCCTCAAGACACTCCCTCATGGCTTCCAAAGTCTCGTTGTCGTACTATTTATGAGTAAAAAGTTTAAATCACATGCTTGATACGGGTCTACTAATCATCCAAAAACAATTATAGCCAACAGTTTGACCCAACAAAATTTCAGTCAAAATAAAATTCAGCCAAATATTTTTCAGCTAAAATTAATTCCGCCACTAGAATTTTCAGCCAAGAAATTTTTCAGCTAAATGCTTGTCGGCCAAGACTTTTTTTAGCAAAATTCTTATCAGCAAGGAAAATTTTGAGCCAATATATTTTTTTCAGCCAAAAGGTTTTTGGGCCATGGCCGTGCATATTAAAAGTGCATGCAAAGACGTGGCCTTCCAACACTAAGCAGTCACTGCATAAAACCTATTTGCTTTTCAGGTGACCTCATGAAATACACAACATTCTAGCGTATGATAATGCTGTAGCATTGTTGTTACTGAAAAATATATTTTTGGATGAAAATATATTAGCTGAATCTGATTTGGCTGAAAATAATTGAGGCTGAATCTTTTTTGACTGTCTTTGCTTTGGCCCAAAAATGGTTTGGCTGAAAAGGTTTTAGCTAAATTATCTTTGATTGGAAAAATTCTTGGCTGAAAATGTTTTGACTGAATTTTATTTTGGATGAAATTTTGTTGGGTAAAACTGTTGGCTGAAGTTGTTTTTGGACGATTAGTCCGGCTCCCCTTCATACATATAAAATACGTATGTATTGTGATAACACATTGGATATAGAAGCACAAAGTATTCGCAAAGGAAACATAACAGCTCATGCATAAATAATAATATTTAAAGCAAAATGAGGCAATAGTAGCAGCGCATTTTCGTGCAAGCAATTATCAGGGCAATAATCTTACTTCGATGGATGGCCTATCATATGGAAGTGCCAAATACTTCAATGCTGGAATCTTCCCTAGGCCTAGTCTGATGATAGCAGGTGTAAACCGTTTTACACGTGACTCTGATAAATCCAGCGATTTCATTTCTGAAATGCATATATGCATGAGTCTCAACCTTTGTTAAAAATGTGTATTTATAATTTAAGGGACATTGATTTTAGATTAATGTAAAACTTACTACGGAAATTCTCAAGTGGGAAAAGATCTCGAAAAACGTTTTGAAATCGAACATCCATCACGTCATCCTTGAAAACGGTAGTTCCAATTTCAGAAACAAAGCGAATCAGTTCACCGCAGTTCTCAATCTTGAGAGCTTTGACGTTTGGAAAGCATTTCACTGTTGACCAAAGTGTCTCAACCTCACTACATATTCCAGCCTTTGGTTGATAAATGTCCTGGTTTAGATGGGGGAAATGATGCAAAATATCCCGCCCAATTTTACAGCATGTGCAAATTTCGGAATTATGAACAGAATTATTAAAATTATCCGAGTCAACATTAAAGTTGAGATATTCCACACCAAAATGAGGACTTACTTCACCTACGATCTTCAAGCCCCACTCGCAAGAAATTTTTTTCAAAGATGGGAATTTTTCCGAAAAAGAATTCTTTATAATGCAAGCTCCCATTTCGATATCAAGTTCTCGCAACTGAGGGCATGTTGGAAACACATCCAAGGGGATTGGAGTGTCTTCAATTTCATAACCATGGAAGTAGGTAAGGATTTCAAGGGATTGAGAAAATATTTCTATCAGCAGCATAGAATACATGACATCTCCCTCTATTGAGAGATTTTTAACGTTAGGGAAGGAGTTTTGAGTGAAGCAGCGGATTGTCTCATTATTTTTTTCTGGCTGATTAATTTCCATGACCAACTCAGGAAGTTCAAGGGATAAGACACGTTTAAGATTTTCATCAGGCAAAAGTTTCTTTAGCAAATCAAAATCATCGACATTGATTTTTAGGGATAATTTCCCTAGTTTTGGCCAACGCAAAATATTTTCAAGGAGCGTTTTCAACGAGTCTTCTATTGGGCCTCCTGAAAAGTAATCTTTCCTGTAAATTATCTCTAGAGTTTCCAATTTCTCAAATTTCCATTCAAATTGGTTGACATCAAAGGGTGATTTGATAGTCAAAGATAAGGATGTTAAGGTGCTTTGAGCCCAGGCCATAATCTTCCTTTTCAAATCCGACAGTTCTTTTCCATAGTTCCGGCATTGAAATTCAAGGTTGCAAATCTCAATATCGTTATATTGTTCCAATCCCATTAGCAAATCACAAAAGTTTTTTCGCAAAATTCTTCCCTTGATTGAGATCTTTCGGAAGGGATGGGATATTTCATCTGGTCTTGATTCAAGTAGATCCAAAAAGTGACTCAATCGTTGGTTGCACTCTTGTTGTTGGGTTTTCAACCAGCCCTCTGAAAAGACGACTGGCGACTTTTTTAAAATTCCACAGGCAATTTGGTTCCATGACTTGCATACCAATCTGCAGCGTTGGAGAATTTTTGGACACAGGTATCCGCTCACCAGATCAAATATCTAACAATAATAATATATTTAAGTTATGCCAGGAGAGAAAATGAACTAAAAATTTGTTTCACTCATTTCCATACTGCGTTTGCCAATAGCTATATGTAATAGTACATTGTTAATGAGTTCCCTATATAGTTCTTTAATACTCTGACCATCCCATAATATGAATAATTTTAGCAATATTAATTTACCAAATTTGGATTGCTGACTTCCGTGTTACTTCTTGGCTCCATCGTTTAATTAGGCCTGGTAAATAAAATTGATATATTATATATAATATATCATATATATATATAATCAATATATATATTGAGATATTAGATTGCAACAAAATCGCTTTCTAACGGCATCCCAATAATGTATTAGGATTTTATGGGACATTCTAAGGATAAGCAAGTTTGCATCAACTGCTGCCAGTTATTTTTATTGCTACCTTATTTGAATAATAATTATTTTTCAGTGGCTATAGATTTGACTCTTCTTCAGGCTAGGTGAATCTGTTGAAAAAATGTTTAAGTTCATGCAAACGTATTTTGATTAAAATGGCTGAATCGCACAAATTCTTAATAAGTAGAAAATCTTAACTCTAGATTTTATTACAAGAAATTGTTCACACCAGCTGCCCTGTTTATACCTGCTGTAAAAAATAGATCTTGCTTTGCCAATCTAGACTTGAGTAATAGAAATTACAAGCATTGGTATATCTCTTGACTGGATTTGGCTTTAATTTTAAAGTTGGGGCGTTAAAACCTTGGATAGTTGTTCACTTGTAATAATTCTTCACGTACAGCAGCAACGTTCCACTTGGTTGGAAGCCAACCATTTGTTGACAATTTTAAATACCCATGTTTATTTAAGTACGATCGTTATAGTGAGAAACAATGCAACTTGTTTTGCAAGAGCGAGACCTTTGTTAATGTTGCACTTTTGAATTCCAGTTCAAATTAAAATGTGTGAAACTCTTATTATTAAATGTGACGGTTATTAAGACGGATTTTATAACAAGTCACTACTGTGATAAATGGGTATAGATAACACTTTGATTGTTTCTGAATGGAATATATCGATCAAGACAGCAAGACTAATCATGTCAGAAATTATTACTAATAACAATAAGTTGGAAATAAAACTCCAATGCATTAACTATTTTCCTCCTTTCTCTCAAATATGACTCCAAACCACGGGCCAAAAAATATCTGTGTCATTTACAAATCTCTATCAATGCAGGGAATTTAGACGGAAGCCAACAAAACGGTCCCACAAGAGTTGGAAAAAGAAACTCTTTTAATCTTTTAATGACCTCTTTTGGCCAATATGTACAATGGTAACCACGGAGGTTCAAATGAATTTAGGGCAAGTCAATCAGGGAATTCAAACCACCCGCAGGGTGAGTTACTTGATGGGCGGGTTACAGGTACGCAAACTGGCGGCTTATTTCATTCGGGTGGTCAAAATATATACAAATGGATAATTTATTGGTTAGGCAACAAATAATAAATTACTTAGATCAATCCAAGAATTCCTAATTGTGCGGTGAAAATCAAAAAATTGAATTTTATCCCAGTTTAAATTACGAACAAGTGTCTCACTTTAATTAATATTATCATAATTCTATATCATAGGGGAGTTTTATAAAATGCAACAAACTAATTTTTAAAAAAAACCTTCCCTTACCTCCCTGCAAAGGGAATATTTGTAACCAATATATCGTCGGCTAAAGTGCAAAAGGGGCTATACGCAGAAATTGCTTAAACGGAAATTAACATGCGCTGTCGAAACTAAATACCTATTCTACAAAATCCCTCACATCTGGATAAACCTTGACACACTGTACCAAACAAAATTCAAATCAATGCAACAGAAAGTATTGACCGTGTTACAGAGTTTTAGTAATTAGGAATTTATATAGACGAGTACCTTAATATGAACAAACATATCAGCTATGTTAGTGGAAATGTTAACCCTCGAGAAGGGAACTTAACTTACCATAAACGAATTATTCCTACTGCATGCTTAAAAACTATTTTCACAGCTCTCATAAACTCTATCGTTGAATATTGTCTTCCTCTGTATTGCTATAATACAAAATACTTACATAAAATAGACAAGTCAATAAGCAAGTTCTTACACCTTTGTAATTAATATTCTTCAAATGTACATAATGACATTGGATTTAGTAATATTTATCAACTGTATCACTACTACCTACTTTCGTTTACATGAACAATTATATGGTACGACTTTGTTCCAGGCCACATATGAAGCCTATTTCCCGAAAAAACATTTGTTAGAGAAAGTAAATATGCACTTAATGTACCCATACCTAAAGAACACTATAAAGAATGTGAAGAAAATGAAAATCTGTCAGAAAATTCTGAAAATCAAAATTTTGGCTCTCCAAA